>ML664246.1:1724302-1785902 GCA_007570785.1 Antilocapra americana | reverse complement strand
CCCTCCACAGCCCCACCAACCGAGTGCGTCGGAAGGGAAACCGTGCCAGACTTGGAGATGGCTGCCAGGTTTCTCTCAAGTCTTGGCGTAACAAAGGAAAGCAAATTACAAAAATGGAAATTTTCAAACTGGCGTTCAGTGGTATTCAGATCGACGTTTGGGTAGCACGCAGGCACAGACCGCATTCGTGCTATTTTGTGATTAAAATGATACGGAAAATACCTCCTTGCTGGGGCTTTCTTCTTCCAGAACGACTTCCTTCCCTTTGCGAATTTCCCCTTTCTTTGGGGAGCCGCAGCCCCCCAACCACTCTAGAACTGCTAACATCTGTTGAAATCTTGTCTCCGCTGACTTTTTTTTTTCTTCTAAAGAGTTGAACTTTAAAAATGCCTGCACTTCACAGTCTAGAGAAATCCAGGTAAAGAAGAAGTTTCTAGGCACTTTCCCAGGGAGTCCCGCGTTTTGTGTAAGGAACTCCGAGTTCTGTGACAGAGCATGAATCGTCTTTCCATTTCACTTCGATGCGAGAAGGCCACTTGAATATGAATCTTGCCAGAAACACATGCTACCTTGTTCTCTCCACTTGAATGGTGTGCTCTGCCTCATCCTTTAATAAATGACTTTAAAGTGGCCATTGAGTTGGGTTTTGAATAATTTTACTTCACAGTGAAGTTTAAAAAAAAAAAAAAGTGGGAAGAAAAGCCTGATCATGTCCTCCTTGCTAATTTTTGTAGTTGCTAGACAGGCCCTGTCCCAAGTGGGTTTGTGAGAAAAGCGCTCCCATTGTTAGTCCAGCTACCCCACCTCACTTCCCCAGACGGTACCATTTCTTTCCTTGGAAGCTTTGACTGTCTCCTTCTTACACAGCTGTGTTTGCAGTGCCTGGAGACAGGTGGGGGAGCAGCCTCCGGGCTAAAGCTGCCAATTCTCTCTCTAAGGACTGTCTGACTAGCTATTAAAATTTAAAGATCACACACATGCACACACAATGTTTTTGGTAGCGGTCATTCTTTGTTATGTAGGGGCAGCTGTACTACCAATTAGCCAGACTGATAATGCCAGAGGTACAGCCATTCTGTCTGTATTCTCCAGCCCACATAAGCATTGTGTGCAGGCGTGCTAAGTCACTTCAGTCGTGTCTGACTCTTGGCGACCCCACGGACTGCAGCCCACCAGGCTCCTCTGTCCAGGCATTCTCCAGGCAAGAATACTGGAGTGGGTTGCCATGCCCTCTTCCAGGGGATCTTCCCAACCCAGGGATGGAACTCACATCTTTTAGGCCTCCTGCATTGGTGGCCGAGTTCTTTACCACTAGCGCCACCTGGGCTAAGGCTACATCTTTTTTGGTAGCACTCAGAGGCATGCAGATCTTAGTTCCCTCACCAGAGATTGAACCCGTGACTCCTGCCATGGAAGTACAGAGTCCTAACCACTGGACTGCCAGGGGAGTCCGATGGCCACATCTTTCTAGGCACCATAGATGGCCTGGTCCTGTGGCCTTGGTCCAGTGCGGGGATGGATTAGGATTGTGGCTGCTCATCTCAATAGGTAGCCATGGGCGATCTTCAGGCAGTGGTCATAGTAAGAGGTCCTTGTCGGTTGGGGCCTACACAAAACAGAATTTTCTGCCTGGGTCAATTGAGGGCAGATAAATCAGACTAGACTGGTCATGTTTTTCAGACTTTGGAATGGAAGGATGATTTTTCCAGACTGGATCAGACACCCTATTTGGTTTCACCCTGAGGATTCTAGCTCTGAACACCTTGCCCTCTTTAGGACCCTTATGCCTTATCTTGTGCTGATACCTTCTCTTGGAATTCCCCCTCCCCCATCCTCTGCTCTACTGACAAACTCTTGTCTTTCAAGACTTCTCAAATGCAACCCCCTCTGAAGTCTTTCATAGCTATGACCATGTGTCAGTACCCCTGTAGAGTTCATCACCCTGTCATCTGTCCGATAAAACTCTGTTGCTTGGTTTATGCAACATACTCACCATATTATGCATATTTTTATGCCTTTTTCTCCCCTGAGAGCATAGGCAGGGAACACATCTTATTTACCTCGTGACCCTCACACTAAAAATTCTCAAGAAAAAAATCTCATGAATGAATAAAGAAAAGTGCTTGTTTTTTAAACATTTTTAAAGGGGAAATTTATTTTCTTTCAGGTTTTTCTAGCTCAAGGGCCAGACTTCTATGACTGTGTTTGCAGAGCTGAGAGTAAAAATCCTCAATTTACATTAAAGTCTGATTTTAATACCTCAGAGATGTTCTTCTGCTTGTGGTAAGTTTGATACGCACGTAGGTGGAACATTTCTATATCCCCACCATCTGATTAATGCATCTGTTCTTACAAAATCTGATGAAGCAGAATATCATCATAAGCATGGGAGCTTGTGGGAATGATGGAGTTCTGTTGTTTGGGGCTTCCCAGGTGGTGCTAGTACTGAAGAACCCCTGCCAATGCAGTAGACG
The DNA here is from genome assembly GCA_007570785.1 of Antilocapra americana. Taxonomy (NCBI): domain Eukaryota; kingdom Metazoa; phylum Chordata; class Mammalia; order Artiodactyla; family Antilocapridae; genus Antilocapra; species Antilocapra americana. The sequence goes on along the minus strand of ML664246.1, from coordinate 1,783,428 downwards.
TAAGAGATGTGCGTTCCATCCCTGGGTTGGGAAGATCCCCTTGAGGAGGGCAAGGCAACCCACTCCAGTATTCTTGCCTGGAGAATGCCATGGACAGAGGAGCCTGCTGGGCTACAATCCGTGGGGTCTCAAAGAGTCGGCCATGACTAAAGTGACTTATCATCATCATTCGGTGCAGTCTTAGAAGTTACAATAACTAGTTGTTATTTACTAGACTTTATTCACTGAATTGCTCAAGCTTGAAACCTGGAAATGTCCTTGGGACTTCTTTCTGCCTCACTTCCCACGTCCAATTATCTCCAATATGTCACTTCTCCAAAATATCTCTCAGATGTGTTCACTGTTCTCCATCTCTGCCATTGCCATTCCAGGCCACTATCACTTCCCACCTGGACCACTGCCAAGGCTTCCAGTTAGTCGTTCTGCTTCTTGTCTTCCTTGCCTCCCACCCTGTCACTCCTTGGGCAGCCACTTTTTCAGTGACTGCCCTGAACATAATCCTATACATGGCATGATGTGGTCTGGCTCCTGCCTATCTTTTGAGCCTCTTTCTCACTGAATATAGTAGGCTTCAGGTCCTTGAACTTGCCACAATCCAGCCTCCTTCAAAGTTTATCCCTGTGCTTACTTCTCCTGGGAATAATCATTCTCTCTCTTGGATCACTTCCCATCTTTCCGAAATCAGTTTCAGTGGCACTTTCTTGGAGATAGGTCCCCTACTTCTCCTCCCCACTTTCTCTCTCCTGGAGAGATCAAGTCCCCATTATTGTTCCTCCTGATGCCCTATTTTTTCTTCATGTTAATCATCACAGGTTACGGCACTAGTGGTAAAGAACCTGCCTACAAATGCAGGAGACGTAAGAGAAGTAGGTTCAATCACTGGGTTGGGAAGATCCCCTGGAGTAGGGTACTGCAATGTACTCCAGCATTCTTGCCTGGAGAATCCATGGACAGAGGAGCCTGGCAGGCTACAGTCCATAGGGTTGCAAAGAGTCAGACATGACTGAAGCAGCTTAGCATGCACAGTGATAAAGTTGCTGATATTTTTAGTTTTATGTCTGTCTCCACAACCACAGTAGATCACATGAAAGCAGGGATCTTGACTCTTTATTCAAGAGTTGACCTGTGTACCCAAAGCCTAACACAGAGTAAGTTGTCAAGAAATATTCTGGCTCGTGCTGCAATAAAAAGTGTAACAGGCTGTGTGCAGCAGGACTGTGACGTGAAAGTTTCACGCAAAAAAGTATACGGTACTCTAAAATGAGACTCAAAGATGTTTATGCACACAGAGCAAGCGAGGGCAAGACTTGAGTTATGATACGATATCCCACAGCCTTTCTCCACTGCTATTTGAAAAATAAGAAGAGAACAAGAACAAAAATATTTGTCTTACAGCTCTACCGAGATTCAGCCCTCCCCTTTCTCTCCCCCTTGCATCAAGTACATCCTGTACTTTTGGCAACATGTTGACTGGATATTTAAAAGCTGTGAACTGTTCTGAAAATTTCACATACTGGGTTATGGGCCATGTGTGTTTGATCAAAATTCAATTACTACGCTGTACCATACTTGGAAACCTATCATCCCAAGTTATGAAGTATGACGAAATAGGCGAACCTAATTGGTTCAGTATGGGAACAGTATCAACCAAGCTTGTTATGATAAATAGCTTCCTGTGTTAAAGGTTCTCTAGAGCTTATAAGTATCTTGGCTCACCTCCTTCAGTGGAATAAGAATATTGCTCCCAGGGACCCCCTAGATCACTGCCCCTCCAATGGAACGGCAGTTGGGGGTTTTCTTCAACTTACTCCCCCTGAAAAAGAAAAATGCTGTGCAATTTTTCCTCTTCCTTATCATTTCTTCATTTAGCATTTGAGCACCTGGAAACTTCTTTAGCTTTCTTCTGCCCCAGAAAAAAACAATTTTACAAAATTATGAAGTATTCCAAACATAGGAATATAGAGCACACATCAGACATCTGTGTACCCACCACTCAGAATTAACAGTCATTTTTCCCCCCTATTTCCCTCAGATTTTTTTCTCTTTGTTTTTTATGAATCCATCTGACTGTTTCTTGGGACCAAAGATGGACCACTGTTGATTAAATCGTAGTGTTCATGGGATTTATGACTTCAGTCCTGACATACTCCAACACATTTGAATCAAATACATCTTATCACAGAGTGGTACTTGTGAGTGGTAAGTTTTTTCAGGTGTTGAAATGGACTCAATGAGAATTCCTGGTCTGTATTGTAAATGAGATTTCAAGGATCCTCGGAGGAGGAGTGTTATTGGAGGTGTGGCCAGAGAGATCAAGACACTGTCTTAACAGTTCAGAAAGAATAAACAAATAATACAGAAACTATTCCCATGCTCTGTGGTCATCATGGGCATATACACATAATTTTTCTTTGGAAGTTGGGTTGTTTAGACATTTTGGGTTGGGTTAGAAGTATTCCTTTCTAGTGATCTCAGTAGAGGACAAAACAATTGTCATCTTAAATTCTGAAAAATGATCAGTAGCATTGGCATTTTCCTTAGAAGTCAGGTTTAAGGCCAAGAAAGTTTGCATGTATTTCTTTTTTATTAATCAATTTTTATTGCAGTATAGTGGCTTTACAATTGTATTACCGTCCACTGTACAGCAAAATAAATCAACCGTACATTTACATATCCTCTCTTGAATTTCACTCCCATTTAGGACCAAGTGCATTAAGTAGAGTTCCCAATGGCTGTCTATTCTATACATAGTATGCATAGTGTGTATGTGTCAATCCCAGCCTCCCGATTCCTCCCACTTACCCCTTTCCCCTTGATATCCATACCTTTGTTCTCTACATCTATGTTTCTATTTCTGTTTTACAAATAAAGTCATCCATACCATTTTTCTAGATTCTGTATATATGCATTAATATATGATATTTGTTTTTCTCTTTCTGACTTGCTTCACTCTGTATGGCACTCTCTGGGTTCATTCACATCTCTACAAATGACTCAATTTTGTTCCTTTTTATGGCTGAGTAGTATTCCATTGTGTATACCACATCTTCTTTATCCATTCCTCTTTTGATAGACATGTAGGATGCTGCCATGTCCTGGCTGTTGTCAATAGTGCTGCAATGAACTTTGGGGTGCATGTGTGTTTTTGAAGTTTGTATGTATCTACCTTGAATTCAAGTCATCCATTTGCAGTGACTTTCTCATATTTGCTCTCATTTTGTTCACCGTTTTTATTAGACCATCCTCTTTATTCCATTGACAAAAAAGCATAATGCTAAATCTGCATGTATCCCCTGGGAAAAATCTTGTGTGTTGTTTTGGTAAAATGCAGGAGTCTTAGTTTGTCCTTGACAATAATTCATCAACCATGAATGCTGCAACATACAACCCAGACACAGAGTAAGATCCTTGGTGAAGGTAAATATGCAAACCTCCACAAAGGAAAAGTGAATATATTGTGTGGTTTAGCAGTTTGAAATCACAATGCTGCCAAGATTAGATAGAGACATTCTTGTTCTGTGCAGTACCGTTAGGTTTACTTTAGAAATTGCAATTAGCTTAAAAGTTGTGATTTCTGAAATGGCCCACTTCCCTTTGTTTTCCTGTATCAGGTGGATGCTAGTATCATAATCCTTCTGTAATTTTTAAATAGAACTTCCAACAAGAAGTGCTCCCTGAGTACTATAAACTTCAAAAAGCAGAATGTGATGTAGGCACATAATTTTTTTTCACTAACAAATGTCTGATTTTGGCAAATCAGCTGCTTTTTTTTTTTGTATTGAATCTTGCCTAATTGAATAGCATGGGAATTGCCAGAATAAATGCTATTATTTATAGGCAGTAATTAGGGAAATAGTCCTTGTCTTTCTAATCAGGATCAGGGTCTGCTTGCCTGTAATAAACTTAAATGATAAAGCATTGCTGGGGTGTAGTGCTAGTAAAGTCAGTTACTAGCATGTGGTTATTCTAGATGAATAGCAGATAAAATGGAGGGATGCATTTTATAGAGAGTGAGGAAGAAGTCAAATAACAAAAATATGTCCACTTCTCTAATTTAATGAAATCACTATTTCAGGAAAAGAAATTCCAGTTTCTCGCTTTGGAAAGAGTCAACATTTCCTTCATAAACTTCAGTGTGCTGTCTTAAAACGTAGTTTCACTAAATACGGGTCAAACTCGACCATAGTAAGCATCAGTTTTAAGATAGCAATTCTCTCAGTAATCACAATAAACATTTTACTATAATAAAAACAGAAGAAAGCTTTGGAAAAGCCACATTAGATGGTTCAGAAGAGATGCTGAGAGAAGTAAAACTTGCTTAAAGAGCTGGCACGCCAAAGTGTGGAACCCCGTCTCTTCCCCTGGTGCTCTCCGTGGCTCGCCTTCCATCTCTTTCTGTGTATTTATCTATCCTGGCTACTATATATCTCGTATTACCAGTATGGCACAAAGGAGTCTAAGGGCTCTGGCATGTGTTAGAACAAGTCTCACCCTGAAGTCATGAAATATAAGAAACACAGTTTGTTTTCTTTAGAAGAAATTGAAGTGAAGGAGCAGCTCCCTGCCAAGGAAGGAGTCAACACCGTATTAACCAGTGTCTTTAAAACCGGCGTACTCTGGAAGGTCTGGTGCAGAGGTCGGCAAACTTTTCCTGTAAAGTGCCAGACAGTAAATACTCTCAGCTTTGCAGGACATACGTTCCCTGTCACAACTACTCAACTCTGCTGCTGTAGCATGAAAGCACCACAGACAACATGTAAAAAAATGAATGTGGCCGTGTTCCAATAAAACTTTATTTATGGACACTGAAATCTGAATTTCATACACTTTTTATGTGTCATAAAATATTATTCTCCTTTTTTTTTTTTTTTTTTTTTAGCTTTTTCCAACCCTTAACCAGGTGGCAGGCTGGATTTGGCCCGCAGGCTTCTGCTCTGGTTGAGTATAGTTTTTCTTCACTTAACAAATGGCTGTTTAGCACCTACTTTGACCAAAATACTTTTAAGACGTTTTGATAAATATTAAAATGTAGAAGACATTCAACAAACATTTAACACATATCTGTCAAGTTCTGTGATGTCTCAAGCACAGTGCTAGGTACTAGAAATATGATGGAGAGCAAAACAGACACCCCCCTGCTCTCATGAGTTTTTGTTGTAATGAAGCATGGAAAGTAGGACAGCAGGGGAGTTACAAGGATTGTGAGAGCACATGGAAGATATAACCTGACTTTGAGTAGCTTTGGGTTGTGTTTTTTTTCTTAATTTTTATTATTTTTTTGACTGCACCATGAGACAAGTAAAAACTTCATTACCCAACCATGAACCAAACCTGCACCCTTTGTAGTGGAAGCACAGAGTTTTAACCACTGGATTGCCAGGGAAGTCCCAGCTTTTGGTTTTTTAAAATGGTACTTTACTTGATCTTCACATTTCTAATCCTTCCCCTCTACATCATTATCTAATTATTCTTCTTAAGGTAGAGGACAGTCTGTTGCCCAGTCCATTATGCAGTGGTCCAATTAACCTGTCACCAGGTAATTGTCTTATCTTTCCAGAGGGTGGTATCAGGTAGGGGGCTAAGCTTGGGTCTCCACTGTTGGAAGACTGAGTAGTCATCAGCAGTACCTTCCAGATAAAACACAATGAGAAGCTTTCTCTGTTAATGAACCCATAAATAACAACCATCTCTGTCACTGTGTCCACTTAACTTTATTTGTGTACCCATTGAGCAAGCTCTGGCATTACTAGCAAAGATGCTGGCTGATATTCACAGATTAGATCATCTTTCCCTACTGTTATTGAGTGATTCCTCTGCAGTGAGTGTCCCCTGATAACCATCCCCATAGAACACAAATATTCTCACCCTTGGGGGCCATTCTGTGAGGTCTAACTTTACAACTCTCTCCCATTCATCCTTGCTTTACCAACCCTCCAATCTTGTTCCTCCCAAGTCTATGACCATCTAGCTAAATAATTTAGCACCACCTACAAATTTCTATAGATCTCTACCCTTTCTGTTACCTTCCAGGCAACGGGGCAATGCTTGAGGTTCTGCCTACTGAAAGAATTACCTTTCCTGGTAATTCTTCCCTGGTAGCTCAGCTGGTAAAGAATCTGCCTGCAATGCAGGAGACACCAGTTCAATTTCTGGGTCAGGAAGATTCCCTGGAGAAGGGATAGGCTACCCCTTCCAGTATTCTTGGGCTTTCCTGGTGGCTCAGAGAGTAAAGAATCTGCCTGCAATGTGGGAGACCCAGGTTTGATCCCTCGGTTGGGAAGAGCCCCTGGATAAGGGAAAGGCTACCCACTCCAGTAGAACTGGCTGAAGAATTCCATGGACAGAGGAGCTTGACGGGCTACAGTCCATGGGGTTGCAAAGAGTCAGACAGCTGAGCAGCTTTCACGTTCACTTTCCTTTTTCTCTGTCCTCAGGGTCACCCTTAAGTAGGTCATACTGTGGCAGCAGGCCGCTTTGAGCTAGTACATGTTCCTGCAGAGGTTGCTTCCTCAGGTCACTTTTCATAAGCAACGCGCCACAAAGCTATATGAACAAGCAGAAGAAGAGGTGACGGTGCTGCCAGAGTAGGTGCACAGGGAGTAGGGGAGGCCTGCATCATGCAGCTTACACTGCCTTTACCACTTGTGTTAGTAAAATCTTGTATTTAACACTTCTACATAATTTTGGACTGCTACTATGTATGCGCAATTCTATGGCTTGATGGATTAGATAATTCAGTTCAGTCGCTCAGTCATGCCCAACCTTTTGTGACCCCATGGTCTGCAACAGGCCAGGCTTCCCTGTCTATTAACAACAACCAGAGATTACTCAAACTCATGTCCATCGAGTCAGTGATGACATCCAACCATCTCATCCTCTGTCATCCCCTTCTCCTCCTGCCTTCAATCTTTCCCAGCATCAGGGTCTTTTCAAATGAATCAGTTCTTCGCATCAGGTGGCCAAAGTACTGGAGTTTCAGCTTCAGCATCAGTCCTTCCAATGAATATTCAGGAATGATTTCCTTTAGGATGGACTGGTTGGATCTCCTTGCAGTCCAAGGGACTCTCAAGAGTCTTCTCCAACACCACAGTTCAAAAGCATCAATTCTTCAGTGCTCAGCTTTATTTACAGTCCCACTCTCACATCCATACATGACTACTGGAAAAACCATAGCCTTGACTAGACGCAGCTTTGTTGGCAAAGCAATGGCTCGGCTTTCTAATGTGCTGTCTAGCTTGGTCATAGCTTTTCTTCCAAGGGGCAAGCATCTTTTAATTTCATGGCTGCAGTCACCATCTGCAGTGATTTGGAGCTCGAAAAAAATAAAGTCTGACACTGTTTCCACTGTTTCCCCATCTATTTGCCATGAAATGATGGGACCGGATGCCATTATCTTAGTTTTCTGAATGTTGAGTTTTATTTTATTCATTTATTTTAGTGTTCCTCTATTTGAGTTCAAGGTATTTTTTTTCTCTTTTGCTTATTAATTTATTTATTTATTTTTCTTTACATTATCGTATTGGTTTTGCCATACATTGACATGAATCTGCCATGGGTATACATGTGTTCCCCTTCCAGAACCCCCCTCACACCTCCCTCCCGATTCCATCCCTCTGATTTTAAGCCAACTTTTTCACTCTCCTCTTTCACTTTCATCAAGAAGCTCTTTAGTTCTTCTTCACTTTCTGCCATAAGGATGGTGTCATCTGCATGTTTGAGGTTATTGATATTTGTCCCTGCAATCTTGATTCCAGCTTGTGCTTCATCTAGCCTGGCATTTCTCAAAATGTACTCTGCATATAAGTTAAATAAGCAGGGTGACAATATACAGCTTTGACTTACCTCTTTCCTGATTTGGAACCAGCCTGTTGTTCTGTGTCCAGTTCTAACTGTTGCTTCTTGACCTGCATACAGATTTCTCAGGAGGCAGATAAGATGGTTTGGTATTCCCATCTCTAAGAATTTTCCAGTTTGTTGTGATCCACACAGTCAAAGGCTTTGGGATAGTAAATAAAGCAGAATTAGATGTTTTTCTAGAACTCTCTTGCTTTTTCAGTGATCCAACAGATACTGGCAATTTGATCTCTGGTTCCTCTGCCTTTTCTAAATCCAGCTTGAACATCTGGAAGTTCATTGTTCACATACTGTTGAAGCCTGGCTTGCAGAATTTTGAGCATTACTTTGCTAGTGTGTGAGATGAGTGCAATTGTGTGGTAGTTTGCACATTCCTTGGCATTGCCTTTCTTTGGGATTGGAATGAAAACTGACCTCTTCCAGTCCTGTGGCCACTGCTGAGTTTTCCAAATTTGCTGCTCTATTGAGTGCAGCACTTTCACAGCGTCATCTTTTAGAATTTGAAATAGCTCAACTGGAATTCCATCAGCTTCACTATCTTTGTAGTGATACTTCCTAAGGCCCACTTGACTTCGTGTTCCAGTATGTCTGGCTCTAGGTGGGTGATCACACCATCGTGGTTATCTGGGTCATGATGGTAATATCTGAGTCATGAAGGTTAGATAATACACGGTTGACAATGGGTAGCTCAGGTCACATAGTCTCTTGGTGTCTCATGGCCAAGCATTCAGTCACTACCAACAAGGAGCTGTTTCTCAAAAAGAAGCCATGTATTTGTAGAAAAGTCCGTGGCTTTGCCCCAAGCCCTAAGAGCTTGTATGCTGATTCATCTATTGGAGCTATCTGTCTAGTGTCTCGTCAGCCACACACACCTTGAACACCATGGTTCTGCTAGATCTCCAAGCTGCTTGTTTCTCAATGTGGACCAACTGGAGAATTGTTGCTTGTTCTGGAACCTTAGGTCTTACTTGGCAAATGTGTCCAGTCGTTAATCCAACTATGGTATAAGTTGTCCCTGAAAAATGGATCTCCTAAGCATCTCTGTACTATGGTGACAGAGCCCTGGGGTTTTTCTTGAGATTTACCTCACACTCTTTTATGCACGTGTGTTTTATCAAGAGTCTTAGGATTACAACTGCTTCTTATTTACTATGTCTTAAGAGTATGACATCACCAGTGTACTGAACTACTGTGATGTCCAGTTGGATGGGGAGGCAATCAGTGTCCTGTTGGCTAAATTTTGGCAGTCAGAGTTGCTATAGCCTAAGGTAAAACAGTACCAGTGAACTGCTTTCCTCACAGATGAATCAAACTATCACAGTCAGTTCAGTTCAGTTGCTCAGTCATGTCTGACTCTTTGCGACCCCATTGACCGCAGCACACCAGGCCTCCCTGTCCATCACTAACTCCCAGAGTTTACTCAAACTCATGTCCATCGAGTCGTTGATACCATCCAACCATCTCATCCTCTGTCATCCCCTTCTCCTCCTGCCTTCAATCTTTCCCAGCAGCAGGGTCTTTTCAAATGAGTCAGTTCTTCACATCATGTGGCCGAAGTACTGGAGTTTCAGCTTCAGCATCAGTCCTTCCAATGAATGTTCAGGACTGATTTCCTTTAGGATGGACTGGTTGGATCTCCTTGCAGTCCAAGGGACTCTCAAGAGTCTTCTCCAACACCACAGTTCAAAAGCATCAATGCTTTGGCGCTAAGCTTTCCTTATAGTCCCACTCTCACATCCATACATGACTACTGGAAAAACCATAGCCTTGACTAGACGCAGCTTTGTTGGCAATGTAATGTCTCAGCTTTCTAATATGCTGTCTAGCTTAGCCATAGCTTTTCTTCCAAGGAGCAAGCATCTTTTAGTTTTGTGGTTGCAGTCATCATCTGCAGTGATTTTGGAGCCCAAGAAAATAAAGTCAGCCACTGTTTCTATTGTTTCCCCATCTATTTGCCATGAAATGATGGGACGGGATGCCATGATCTTAGTTTTCTGAATGTTGAGTTTTAAGCCAATTTTTTCACTGTCCTCTTTCACTTTCATCAAGAGGCTCTGTAGTTCTTCTTCACTCTCTGCCATTAGGGTGGTGTCATCTGCATATCTGAGGTTATTGATATTTCTCCCTGCAATCTTGATTCCAGCTTGTGCTTCATCCAGCTCAGCATTTCTCATGATGTACTTTGCATATAAAAGCAGGGTGACAATATACAGCCTTGACGTACTCCTTTCCCTGTTTGGAACCAGTCTGTTGTTCCATGTCCAGTTCCAACTGTTGCTTCCTGACCTGCATACAGATTTCTCAAGAGGCAGGTCAGGTGGTCTGATATTCCCATCTCTTTAAGAATTTAAACATTCTCTTCTTATTGGTGTAGAGAATGAAAAAAATGTATCCAAGCAATAACTGCATACCAAATACCAGGGTCTGTGTTGATTTGGTCTCTGTTGATTTTCATATTTGAAAAAAGCATTTTCAGTTGAAGTTCTGCTGAATGACTAAGTAAATTTAAGAGAGTTCATTGTCTTCTCCAAAATGCATACGTCTTCTGCCATGGACACAGTGGTGAATTAAATGAGGTTGTGTTAAAAATTACCACCAAGCATCTTTCAAATATTTTTGAGATGGTTTGTTAAATTACTTTAAGGTGAATATCTTTGTAACTAACACACAATTCAAAAAATCTAACTTGGCCAGTCATCCCAGAAGTCTTTACATGTCCTTCATCCCTATCACAGCTGGCTTCCTTCCTTCAAAAGTAATAACCATCCTGACTTCTACATAGTGATCACTTCCTGGCATTTGTATGCTTTTATCACCTAAATGTGCATTCTTAAATATTACAGGTTTATTATGTGTATTTGAAAGTTTATACAATTTATCCCAGCCCATTGGAGCTATAGAGTTTCCCAAAATCAGATTTTTTTTTTTACTGCATACTCATGGAGCAGTTCAACTTGCTTCTTCTCTTTCTGCATTTCCTGCAGATTGGCAACTGGATCCTGAGGCCTGAATGGACTCGGGTTCAATCCCTTTGGCTATACTGTAGGTGATGTTCTATTCTTTCATTAGAGGACACAATAATATCAGTCTGATTTTCACTTTTTTATGATTTCAATTGCTGGTGAGGCTCAAGTGAGATCTTCTTACTTATTGGAAGTTTCAAAATTGTGATGTTTTATCATTTTGTTTTCATATTAGCTGGAATGATTTTATAAATAGAAACTTGTCCATGTGTATTAACTGGTTGCTAATTCACATAGAACAGGCAAGATAAATGCTTGATTGTTTCCTCTTGTTTATCTAGTTCTCAAGGAAGTAAGTTATTTCTTTTCATTCGCTGAAGGTGACTAATAAGTTGGTTTTTCATTTACTATTATTATAAGTAACTCTTGGATTTAAACGTATTCGAGGAGATTTGATCTGTTTTAATCTTTCCTGAAACTGAAAATTTCCCATCAGCCTAAATGGCAGCCTCTTCAAGTAGGCTTCTGAGTCCTTTTGATATGACCCCTGTGGTCTTTGAGAGCTCCTTTGCTAGCTGGTATGTCAAGATGTTCCAGGCTTGTCTTGTGTATATCCTTCCCCAGACCTGAAACCAGTCTTTCCTCTCCAAATCCCTGGTTTCTTCTCCTCTTTCTCCTTCTCCTGCTTTTAATTTGGACATGCTCCTGGCCTTGTGGTTCATGGGATCTTAGTTTCCAGACCAGGAATTCAACCAATACCCCCAGCAGTAAAAGCACAGAGTCCTACCCACTGGATTGCCAGGAAATTCTCCCTGGTTCTTTCTAATGAGGAATGGTCTTTCAAAATCATGATTAGGACCACAGGGATGCCCAGTATTACTGAGCCAGTCACGGGTTCTAGTTCACACCATTGCTAATTTAAATTCAAGTAACAGGATGTTTTATCTAACCTCTTCTGTATTACATTTGTATTCCTTGCTTTCACACTGAGAATCCTGGTTTTCAAGGACATGATAGAAATGTTATTCAGTTGCTAAGTCATGTCCAACTCTTTGTGACCCCATGCGCTGCAGTAAGCCATGCTTTCCTATCCTTCACTATCTCTGGAAGTTTACTTAAACTCAACTTAAACTCATGTGCATTGAGTTGGTGATGTCATCCAACTATCTCATCCTCTGTCACCCCCTTCTCCTCCTGCCCTCAATCTATCCCAGCACCAGGGTCTTTTCCAAGGAGCTGGCTCTTCCCAACAGGTGGCCAAAGTATTGGAGCTTCAGCTTCAGCATCACTTCTTGCAATTCAGTTGATTTCCTTTAGGATTGACTACAATAGTATTAAGGACTTCCTTGGTGGCTCAGATGGTAATGCGTCTGCCTGCAGTGTGGGAGACCTAGGTTCGATCCCTGGGTCTGGAAGATCCTCTGGAGAAGGAAATAGCAACCACTCCAGTACTCTTGCCTGGAAAATCCCATGGATGGAGGAGCCTGGTAGGCTACAGCCCATGGGGTCGCAAAGAGTTGAACACGACTGAGCAACTTAACTTACTTACTTACTTTCAGTAGTATTGGGTTTCCCAGGTGGCACTAGTGGTAAGGAACCCATCTGCCAATGCAGGAGACATTGGAGTCGTGGGTTCTGTCCCTGGGTCAGAAGATTCCCTGGAGGAGGGCGTGGCAACCCATTTCAGTACTCTTGCCTGGAGAATTCCATGGACAGAGGAGCCTGGCAGGCTACAGTCCATATGGTCACAAAGAGTCAAACTCCACTGAAGTGACTTAACATACACACACACACACACACACACACACACAATAGCCTCAGAATAATAATATTAATATTACCAGAGGTAATTATAAGTACTGAATATATAAATTAAAAATATTTTCATTTTGCATATACTATTACCATGTCACCCGTTATTACTGTATCAGATTTTCAAATTATGTATTTTATGTACTATAATCTCTCCTTTTTAATCTTCCTTTAGTCTTAGTTATTCAATTAAGTATTTATTTAATACCCACCGTTGGTCTTTTTTTTTTTTTACTACCTAACAATTTTATTTAATAGTTGACCCACAAAGTATATAATTTCAATATAAACTCAAATGAAAAACAAATTCTGGATTTGAAGAGGCTTAGGAAGTAAACTTCTTTTTGTAAATGTCCAGGGTCGGACACGTCTGAGCGACTGAACTGAACTGAAGAATAAACACATCCTCCTGGGCCCAAAGTCTCTGGAACCTATTCAGCATCTGCTGCGTCTTCACCTTCTCCACACTCAAACCGCACAAAGTCCACGACGGACACCCCGTGAGGCTGCACGTACTGTCCCAGTGTGATGGAAGGGCCCAGCAAGTACGGCTGGGATAGCATCTTGGTTTCCGCCTCTCCCCCGGGCTCGTCGTCCAGGGAGCCAACAGAGAGGGGAGCCATGCCCACCACGTGCTGCCCAAGGCGGCGGTCAAGGTCTTCGAGGTTTGCCTTCAGCTCTGACGTCTCGCAGATGACCAGGGCCCCATACTTCCCCAGCACCAGGTTGTGGAGCGAGGGGCTGTGCACTGCCCCATGGACATAAGAGCCAACATAGAACCCAGCTGGCACCTTCACCCATGCAGCCTGTTTCAGAATCATGTTCTCTCCCAGTTTCCCAATTGCGAAGGCCAGCTGATCCTTGAGAGAACCCTCTCTCTCAGGTCCTGCTGGAAGTTCTGAGAGCTCAGAGGAATTCAAGAAGCCCCTCTCAGTTGTGTCCAACTCTTTGTGACTCCATGGACTGCAGCCTGCCAGGCTCCCCTGTCCATAGGATTATTCAAGCAAGAATACTGCAGTGGATAGCCATTCCCTTCTCTAAGCGATCTTTCCAACACAGGGATCCAACCTGGGTCTCCTGCATTTACTGTATGTGGAGAGTTGATCCTTTAAGTTCCGACAATGCAACAGGGTGCCCAGGGCTACCTGCTGGACCAACTGTTGAAATTTTAAATTTCTGGAAACAAAATCTGTCTCACAGTTCACCTCTACTAACACAGTAGTGTCTCCTTCCTGCAGCAGCCCAATCAGACCTTCTTTGGTCTTCCTCCCAGGGAGCCTAGCAGCTTTACTCCAGCCCTCCTTCTGGGCCTGCTTATGGAGCCAGCTCTCTGCCTGTTTGAGATCCCCGCCACAAGTCTCCAGGGCTTACTTGCAGTTTACAAAGGAGTAACCCGTTTTCCGCCGCAGCTTCATGAGGAGCTCCTTGCTGGAAGCCGAGGCCAGCCAGGACCCAGAGTGAAATGTATGCCACGGCTGGGGCGACTGAAGCAGAGGGAGGCCGGCCCTGCAGCGCTGCCAAGATTCCCACGATACCAGTCCCCGCGCCCAGTTCGATCACTTTCTTGCCTCGGAAATCCACATTTTGCCTCTCGAAACAGTTGCAGAGGCTTAGCGCCTGCGGGGTGCACAGGGGCCTGCAACAGGGATAGTAACCCAGACCAAACAGAAGCAGGCTAACGACAGAGGCTGGGTGCGAGTCTGGCCTTGCCAGCCCAGTTAAAAACCAGCGGCGCGGCCCGGCTGCGGTCCTCCCTGCCCAGCCCGTCCGAATTCTCTCCTGAGGCTTTAAGGGGAGGGCTCTGAGCTACGTGCCTGGCTGCGTCATTCTCGTGCGCCCAGAGCCTAGTTCCCACCGTTGGTCTTTATGACAATGATTCTCAAGTTATTTTGGTTGTCTGAAGCTCATTGGCTAAGACAGCACCCTCCCATAGAATTTTCCATGATGGAAATGTTCTATATCTGCACTATCCAATATGATAGCCACTAGTCACATATTGTTCTTGAGCACTTTAAATGTAACAAATTTAACTGAAGAATCGAACTTCAACTTTTACTTCATATAATTTATTAAAATTAAAGTTCTAATAGTCACATGTGGCTAGTGGCTAACCATATTGGTCAGTGCAGCTCTAGTAGATTTTTTATTAATAGGAAGGGCTCATGGGAACAGTATTCCTCAAGTTCTTGTATGTTGCTTACAGCCTGCATCTTTTATATTTGTAGGTCAGTTTTACTGTATATAAAGTCTTTGGCTCACATTTTCTTCCACTGAGCATCTTAAGTATGTTGCTCCATTTTCTTTTGGTGTAAAAAGTTCCTGTAGAAAAATCTGATGATAATATTATTTTTCCCTTATAAGTCACGTGTGCTTTTACCTAGATGATTGAAAGATTTTTTCCTTAAAGTTCAGTAATTTTACTAGAATATGTGTTAGTACTTGTGTAGATACTTCATGATAAGCAACCACAGATGATAATTTCATTAATTGTGAATGCCACTTCATATCATGGGTTACCTAACATCCTATTGTTTCATTGACAAAGAATTCAGCACTTTATTCCAGGCCAAAAAACATGGCCAAATCAATCCTCAAATTCAGTTTTTCAGATGTAAGGGTCTGTTTCTCAGGATCACTCCTGTTGATCTACTTGTGCAGTCAGGAGACAGAAATCATTCCCACAATTGGCACAGAGAGAATTTATTATACTAACTGTGTTGTTGGAGAGTACTCTTGAGAGTCACTTGGACTACAAGAAGATCCAACCAGTCCATCTTAAAGGACATCAGTCCTGAATATTCACTGGGAGGACTGATGCTAAAGCTGAAGCTCCAATACTTTGGAGCTGATGTGAAGAATTGACTCATTGGAAAAGACTCTGATTCTGGGAAAGACTGAAGGCAGGAGGAGAAGGGGATGACAAAGGATGAGATGGTTGGATGGCATCACCAACTTAGTGAACATGAGTTTAAGTAAGCTCTGGGAGTTGGTGATGGACAGGGAGGCCTGGTGTACTGCAGTGCATGGGGTCACAACGAGTTGGAGACTACTGAGTGACTGAACTGAACTGAAAGCACTAACTTTATAAATGGCATAACTCTCTTAGATACCTTTTCTCAAGAACACAGTATAGTCATTCAATATATACTTCAAATTCATTAATTTTTTATTTCAGGAAAGATTTTATTTTATTTATTTTTTATTAGTTTTGCCATACAATGACATGATATCACCATGGGTTTACATATGCTCCCCCTGAAGAACCCCCCTCCCTCCTCCCTCCCTCCTCCCTCCCCCCGGGGAAATCTCGATACACCAGCCCCGAGCATCAATCCTGGGCTGGTGATTGATTAGACATATGATAATTAACAAGTTTCAATGCCATTCTCCCATATCATCCCACCCTTACCCTCATCCACAGAGTCCATGAGTCTATTCTATACGTCTGCATTCCTTTTGCTGTCTCGCATGCAGGGTTCTCGTTACCGTCTTTCTAAATTCCATATATATGCGTTAATATACTGTATTATTGTTTTTGCTTCTGGCTAACTTCACTCTGGATAATGGGCTCCAGTTTTGTCCATCTGAGTAGAACTGATTCAAATGAATTTTTTTTTAATGCTGAGTAATATTCCATTGTGTATATGTACCACAGCTTTCTTATCCATTCGTCAGTTGATGGGCATCTAGGTTGCTTCCATGTCCTGGCTATTGTAAACAATGCAGCGAGGAACATTGGGGTACATGTGGCTCTTTCAATTCTGGCTTCCTCGGTGTATATGCCCAGCAGTGGGATTGCTGGGTCATATGGCAGATCTATTTGCAGTTTTTTAAGGAATCTCCACACTGTTTTCCATAGTGGCTGTACTAGTTTGCATTCCCACCAATAGTGTAAGAGAGTTCCCTTTTCTCCACATCCTCTCCAGCATTTATTGTTTGTAGATTTTTGGATTACAGCCATTCTGACTGGTGTAAAGTGATATTTCATTGTGGTTTTGATTTGCATTTCTCTGATAATGAGTGATGTTGAGCATCTTTTCATGTGTTTGTTAGCCATTTTTATGTCTTCTTTGGAGAAATGTCTTTTTAGTTCTTTGGCCCACTTTTTAATTGGGTCGTTTATTTTTCTAGAATGGAGCTGCAGGAGTTGCTTGTATATTTTTGAGATTAATTGTTTGTCCATTGCTTCATTGGCTATTATTTTCTCCCATTCTGAAGGCTGTCTTTTCACCTTGCTTATAGTTTCCTTTGTTGTGCAGAAGCTTTTAATTTTAATTAGGTCCCATTTGTTTATTTGTACTTTTATTTCCACTATTCTGGGAGGTGGGTCATAGAGGATCCCACTTTGGTTTATGTCAGGGAGTGTTTTGCCTATGTTATCCTCTAGGAGTTTTATAGTTTCTGGTCTTATGCTTAGATCTTTGATCCATTTTGAGTTTATCTTTGTGTATGGTGTTAGAAAGTGTTCTAGTTTCATTATTTTACAAGTGGCTGTCCAGTTTTCCCAGCACCACTTGTTAAAGAGGTTGTCTTTTCTCCATTGTATATTCTTGCCTCCTTTGTCAAAGATAAGGTGTCCATAGATGCGTGGATTTATCTCTGGGCTTTCTATTCTGTTCCATTGATCTATATTTCTGTCTTTGTGCCAGTACCATACTGTCTTAATGACTGTGAATTTGTAGTATAGCCTAAAGTCAGGTAGGTTGATTCTGCCCGTTCCATTCTTCTTTCTCAAGATTTCTTTGGCTATACGAGGTTTTTTGTATTTCCATACAAATTGAGAAATTATTTGTTCTAATTCTTTGAAAAAGACCTCTGGTAGCTTGATAGGAATTGCATTGAATCTATAGATTGCTTTGGGTAGTATACTCATTTTCACTATATTGATTCTTCCAATCCACGAACACGGCACATTTCTCCATCTGTTTGTGTCCTCTTTGATTTCTTTCATCAGTGTTTTATAGTTTTCTATATACAAGTCTTTTGATTCTTTAGGTAGAAATACTCCTAAGTATTTTATTCTTTTTGTTTCGATGGTGAATGGAATTGTTTCCTTAATTTCTCTTTCTGATTTCTCACTGTTAGTGTATAGGAATGCCAGGGATTTCTGTGTGTTGATTTTATATCCTGAAACTTTGCTATATTCACTGATTAGCTCTAGTAATTTTCTCATAGAGTCTTTAGGGTTTTCAATATAGAGGATCATGTCATCTGCAAACAGAGAGAGTTTTACTTCTTCTTTTCCAATCTGGATTCCTTTAATTTCTTTATCTGCTCTGATTGCTGTGGCCAAGACTTCAAAACTATGTTGAAAAGTAGTGGTGAGAGTGGGCACCCTTGTCTTGTTCCTGATTTCAGGGGGAATGCTTTCAGTTTTTCACCATTGAGGTTAATGTTTGCTGTGGGTTTGTCATATATAGCTTTTATTATGTTGAGGTATGTTCCTTCTATTCCTGCGTTTTGGAGGGGTTTTTTTTTATCATAAACGGATGTTGAATTTTGTCAAAGGCTTTCTCTGCATCTATTGAGATAATCATGTGATTTTTATTTTTCAGTTTGTTAATGTGGTGTATTACATTGATTTGTGAATATTGAAGAATCCTTGCATCCCTGGGATAAAGCCTACTTGATCATGATGTATGATTTTTTTTAATGTGTTGTTGGATTCTATTTGCTAGAATTTTGTTAAGGATTTTTGCATCTAAGTTCATCAGTGATATTGGCCTGTAGTTTTCTTTTTTTGTGGCATCTTTGTTGGGTTTTGGAATTAGGGTGATGGTGGCCTCATAGAATGAGTTTGGAAGTTTACCTTCCTCTGCAATTTTCTGGAAGAGTTTGAGTAATTTCAGGAAAGATTTTAGTATTTGGCCCTGCTTTGGGTTCCTTCAGGGACTCCTATTACCCACGTATTGGATTTTCTTTGCATACTTTCAACATTTACCATTTTTCTTGACCTTTTAAATTTTTCCTTCCTTATTTTTGAATTTAAAAACATTTCCTTCTTTTTACCCTCCATTTTAAAGACATTACTTGTTATATTTATTTGCTCTTATCTTTTTCCTACAGTAATTTTCATTACTTTTTTGCTTTGTATTGGTAACTCTTCCTTGAGTTTTGTCACATCACTGCTGAGATTTTCCATCTCTGATTTCTGGTTTATATTGTATTATTTTCTTACTGTCTTTTAGCTCTTTGAAAGAATAGGTTAGACTTAGTCTTTGAGCACATCCTTCAGGTGTGCATTCCTTGTAGGGATATTATTCTGCTTCCTTTCTTCTTTTTCAAATTTAACATTTTATGAGATTTTATCTTGATTTTTTTTGGTCTGTTATTCATTTTAATATAAATTTGGTTTTTGCTGAACTTTTAAAAGGAAGCTTGTTTCAGGTTGATTTTCCAACTTTATAGAGCTCCCTCTTCTGTTGTTTTCACGATGTGTTAAAAAGAAATGCTATCTTATTTTCTGAGATTTTCTGGCTCTACTTTTCCTCCGCACTTTGATCTAGATTGCGTTTACTTTTATTTCTGTTGCTTCTTTCCTACTCAAATTTAACCCAACTGGCAGCAGTTTCTTCTGTGGGCTTCCACCTTGAAAGAGAGCCCTCTCAGATGTGCTTCAGGGTTCAGAGGGAGCAGACTGCCCCGCCCCGTTTTGGAGCTTCTGAGCGTGCTCTCCGTTGGGCCTGCTGTGCTCCTTGTTGTTGCCTCTGGCCTCTTGCAGGGGTTTTAAGTCTGTCTGTTCTACCATTTTCTCTGATTTATCCAACAGAGACACCAGTAACAGACACATAGCATTACTCTTGTTGGTATTTTGTTGGTGTTTCCTCTCTACTCATTTGTGTTTTGGAGTTTGTCATCTATTTTGTTGTAAATATTGATCCTATTTGGTCTTATATCAATGTTTCTTTATATTTTATGTGGATATTCAACAAGACCCACTCCTGCCACCATCTTCCCAATTAAAATATTTTTCCACCAAATTATCAGAAATTAAAGTTTTGGGGAAATAACAGAGGAATCAAGAGCATCAATTTTTTGGTGCTCAGCCTTCTTTGTGGTCCAACTCTCACATCCATACATGACGACTGGAAAAACCATAGCCTTGACTATGCAGACCTCTGTCGGCAAAGAGATGTCTCTGCTTTTAATATGCTGTCCAGGTTTACCGCAGCTTTCCACCCAAGGAGCAAGCATCTTTCAATTGTACGGCTGTACTCACTGTCCACAGTGATTTGCTGCTTTTGAGTTACACTGCTGGAGGAGACTCTTGAGAGTCCCTTGGGCTGCAAGGAGATCCAACCAGTCCATCCTCAAGGAGATCATCCCTGAATATTCATGGGAAGGACTGACGCTGAAGCTCCAATACCCGATGCAAAGAAGACTCATTGGAAAAAACCCTGATGCTGGGAAAGACTGAGGGCAAGAGGAGAAGGGGATGACAGAGGATGAGATGGTTGGGTGGCATCACCGACTCAATGGACATGAGTTTGAGGAAACTCTGGGAGATAGTGAAGGTTAGGGAAGCCTTGTGTGCTGCAGTGAATGGGGTCACGAAGTGTAGGACACTGCTTAGCAACTTGAACAATAACAACAGAGGAATCACTGGGAAATGCAAATTGTAGTAAGGTGCAGATGAGTACTTTGATGGTGATATTAATATGTAATTAATATGAGAAAATAATAGCCAATGAAGCGATGGACAAACAATTAATCTCAAAAATGTACAAGCAACTCCTGCAGCTCCATTCCAGAAAAATAAATAACCCAATCAAAAAGTGGGCCAAAGAACTAAACAGACATTTCTCCAAAGAAGACATAAAAATGGCTAACAAACACATGAAAAGATGCTCAACATCACTCATTATCAGAGAAATGCAAATCCAAACCACAATGAGGTACCACTTTACACCAGTTAGAATGGCTGCCATCCAAAAGTCTACAAGCAATAAATGCTGGAGAGGATGTGGAGAAATGGGAACCCTCTTACACTGTTGGTGGGAATGCAAACTAGTACAGCCACTATGGAAAACAGTGTGGAGGTTCCTTAAAAAGCTGCAAATAGACCTGCCATATGACCCGGCAATCCCACTGCTGGGCATATACACCGAGGAAACCAGAATTGAAAGAGCCACGTGTACCCCAATGTTCATCGCTGCATTGTTTACAATAGCCAGGACATGGAAGCAACCTAGATGCCCATCAACAGATGAATGGATAAGAAAGCTGTGGTACATATACACAATGGAATATTACTCAGCATTAAAAAAAAATTCATTTGAAGCAATTCTACTCAGATGGACGAAACTGGAGCCCATTATCCAGAGTGAAGTAAGCCAGAAGCAAAAACAACAATACAGTATATTAATGCATATATATGGAATTTAGAAAGACAGTAACGAGAACCCAACATGGGAGACAACAAAAGGAACGCAGATGTATAGAATAGACTCGTGGACTTTGTGGATGAGGGTAAGGGTGGGATGTTATGGGAGAAGGGCATTGAAGCATGTTAATTGTCATGTGTCTAATCAATCGCCAGCCCAGGATTGATGCTCGGGACTGGTGCAGCGAGATTTCCCCGGGGGGAGGGAGGAGGGAGGGGGGTTCCGGAGGGGAAGCATATGTAAACCCATGGTGATATCATGACATTGTATGGCAAAAACAAGTAAAAAAAAACAACTAAACAAAACAAAAAAAAAAAGACATAAAAATGGCTAACAAACACATGAAAAGATGCTCAACATCACTCATTATCAGAGAAATGCAAATCAAAAGCACAATGAGGTATCACTTTACACCAGTCAGAAGGGCTGCAATCCAAAAATCTACAAGCAATAAATGCTGGAGAGGATGTGGAGAAAAGGGAACTCTCTTACACTGTTGGTGGGAATGCAAACTACTACAGCCACTATGGAGAAGAGTGTGGAGATTCCTTAAAAAACTGAAAATAGAACTGCCATATGACACAGCAATCCCACTGCTGGGCATACACACTGAGGAAACCAGAATTGAAAGAGACATGTGTACCCCAATATTCATCGCCGCATTGTTTACAATAGCCAGGACATGGAGGCAACCTAGATGTCCATCAACAGACGAATGGATAAGAAAGCTGTGGTACATATACACAATGGAATATTACTCAGCCATTAAAAAGAATTCATTTGAATCAGTTCTACTGAGGTGGACGAAACTGGAGCCTATTGTACAGAGTGAAGTAAACCAGAAGGAAAAACAAAAATACAGTATACTAACGCATACATATGGAATTTAGAAATATGGTAGCGAGAGCCCTGTATGCGAGACAGCAAAAGAAACACAGATGTATAGAACAGTCTTTTGGACTCTATGGAAGAGGGCAAGGGTGGGATGATATGGGAGAATGGCATTGAAACATGTTAATTATCATATGTGAAATCAATCACCAGCCCAGGTTTGATGCTCAGGGCTGGTGCACCGGGATGACCCAGAGAGAGGGAATTGGGAGGGAGGAGGGAGGGGGGTTCTGGAAGGGGAACATATTAAAAATATATATATGTAATTCCCTCAAGGATGTGTTATCATTTTTTTAATAGGTCAAGAGAGGTTATGGAAATTGTCATGGTGGAACATGAGGTTAAATGGCATCCTCCTGAAGGTAGATGCTCAGGAGAGGTCAGTGCAGTGTTTCCACACAAGGCAGAGCCAATTTCACCAAATAGGAAAGAAGGACAGCTTCTTCTGGCAAGTAAGGTTTAGTGGGTATTAGGGGGCTCCAGGGACTCATTCATAGTTATCTGATTTTACTCAAATGTACTTATCTTAGTTTCCAGGTTTTTTACTCGTTCTTAATCAAAGTCTACCTTGACCCTAAAAGACCTGGTAAGGCTATGGATTCAGTTTCATTTCAAAAGGCACATGAGCAGTCTTGACATCTCATTAAGAGATTGCATATTGTTTAATAGTAGTTACACTAACTCTCAAATTTTCTAATATTGCTTCGATTGTAGAATTCAAAGAAATGTAAGGCCTGAGTTTATAATGCTCTTCTTTAAGCTCTTCAGAGCTTCAGAAGTATCCAGCTTGACCCATCGTCCTTGTCTGTCCCATTTCAACCATACTAATCCATCAAGAGGCTTGCCTTCAGTAGGTACTTAACATAGGTCCAAAAATGTGATATTGAAGTTAATTCTATTTATAAGTCTCATGGACTGCCAGTTCCCATTTCTTAGTGGGAAATGAATCATCCTGAGTGAGTCATTTCCTAGTCAGGTTGATAAGAAGTCTAGGGGTCTGCAAGGAGAGAGAAGTCTCGAATTCTCAAGGAGGAGAAAAGGACAAACTTTTTTTTTTCCCTCTGCATTCCTTAGTCTTAGTCAATTACACAATTTAGTATAAACTCTATACTAGGGATTATACAACAACAATGTATCCAGCTGGAGGAGTTTCTCCTTCCTGAAAACCTTCTGACTAATCCTGATATCTTAGAATGCACATTATGGAAGTGGGTCTGGAGGATCTTTCTATTGTCAAATGCTAATCCTGTTATTTTATAATGTAAATTATGGGAGTAGGTCTGGTGAAGTCTTTACAACCTCCAGACATTCTTTTGATTCACTGTAATAACTAATTAGAGAGTATATAACTCCATTGCTAACATTAGCAGGCAGGTACTCTTTCTGCCCCCTTCTGATGCCTATGTCAGAAGCTTTCTCTATCCCTTTTATTCTTTAATAAACTCTATTGCACAAAAGCTCTGAGAGATCAAGCCTCGTCTCTGGCCCCGGATTGAATTCTTCTCCTCTGGAGGCCAAGAATCCTGGCGTCTTTTCATGGGTTCAGCAACAGCCTTTCAATCTCTACCTTCAAATCCAACCAAATCAAGATATCCACCCCCAAATTCTTGTTGTTGAGTGTCATTTTGTCTATAACTACCTTGAGTTTCACAAACTGTATTAGGGCTCAGTGTAGGAGATAGAAAATACCCTAGGTATTTTAAACAAAGAAGGATTTTACATAGGAAAGTGAGTGCTTTAAAAACAGTTGGAAATGCTAGAGTAGTGTGAATCAGGAAACCACCACTGGCACTATTGAGTTCAGTGTGCATCATCATAGATGCTACTTAGAGATCAGGTATTTGACTCTGATGACAGAGTCTGGTCATCACTGCCTCTTGCTTATTGACACTCAAGTTTTCATTTCATGATCTTGCTTGTTAGCAGAAATAATGACAGGAAGATTGCCTCTGCTCCGTATTTAGCTTCCAAAATTTTTGTGAATGTATCAATTGGCAGAACCTAATTTGCCTACAGAACCTTAACTGCAAGAGAATCTGAGAGATGTAGTTTTTCAACGAGGTGAGAATGGATACTATTCAGTATGCTGAAAAACAAACAAAAACAAAAAAAATTTGGATGCCTGTGTTAGTTTCTGTTGCTTTATGCAAAATAGGAGATAAACTGTGCTGAAGTGAAGAGTTAATGGAAAGAAGGCAACATAAACAGTAGAAATAATATACTTTTAAAGAATTTGTGTATGGAGAGGTAAGAGAAGAGATGTAATTAGTGGAGAATTTAGAAGAAAGGGTTTCTATTTAGAAGTAAGAGATTTAAGCATTATAATGAGGAAGGGAAAAGGGGAGGAATCATAGAGAAGAGCTTGTTTGAGGATTTATAATACGATGCTAGGGACAATTGGTCTAGTAAGGTCTTGAGGAGGTGGGAAGATACAAATCAAGCTCACAGGCATCAGGACTGGCCCCAAACAGAGAAGCCATTTTACTCTATAGAGCCCAACTAGGACCTTGAACACACAGAGATCTAGCATGTGCAAGGACCCTCCAGATATGAGAGATCAGGGAGCCTGATCAGGTGAGCACAGGCCTACTTCAGGCATGCAAGTGCTTTGTGCAGAACAGATGAAGAGATGTGCGTGTGGCCTCTTTTTTATGAAGAACTCATCTGGGGACATCTCATCTTTTGAATACTTTGAATGTTCGCTCTCAAGATGTTTACTTAGGACAGATCAAATCTAACCTGTGTCATACAAACTATGAACACTATTCCACAACCACCCCTTTTTCTCGCTTAGGAACGTGTGTAGCTGTCTGACAGAGGATCCGGCCAGGACTCAGCACTGCTCTGTTCAGGTCTGGGTTTTACACACAGTCCTCTACTCTGCCAGCCAGTAGAACCTATCATGTCACTCTAACCATGACAGGTGTGACTCTTTGTAAGTCCTGAAAAGTAAATTCCTTCTGGTTGGCTACAGTAATAGAGTAATATTTTTAAAAGTATAATAATACAATTATATCCACTGTAAAAATGTAAAGAAAAATCAGAAGTGGATATGATGAGAACAGACACTTTAAACTAGGTTATACAAGAAGACCAAAGGCAGATGGTTAGGCCAGAATGCAGCCCGCTTTCACATTTGTCTTTTGCTCGGACTGCTGGTCTAAAACACCTGGATGGGGGCTCGTGTGTGTAGGGAAAGCAGGGTCGGACAGCCCCCTGCCTGATGTGACCGTGTCTTCCCAGATGGTCAGAGGCACGAAGGCTGGGCAGGCTGTTCTAAGTGAGTGGTGATTTGGAGGGAGCAGTGCAAAGGGGAGGAAGAGGACTCCCAGTTGCCCTCGTCCTCTTTGGTCAGTCTTGGTATCAAGAGGTCACTTGGGTAGGTCCTTAGCTGTCCCATATACTCTCACCCTCATTCCCCCTGCATATTCATTGTTCTGCATAAACCCGCAATCCAGTTAAGAGTAGTTGTGCTGATGTGGTGCCAATGTGCCCTGAAGACACATCCCTCAGCGACCTTTTGCAACCAGGAGTTGCCCTAAGTCCTTCTGAAGTAGATAGTCTGTCACTGTTTATAGTCGATCACATATGCATGTTCTAATGCTTTATCCTGAAAACAAAGTTGAAATACTCTCCTATAACATGTTAAAAATGTTTTCTGTGGCTCTCCTTCCCCATGATACATCCTGCTCAGCCTGAATGCTTTGCATTACTTCTATTTGCCCAGATCTCCTATTTTTATACCCACCCAAATCTAGGGCCCTTTGTCCCATTTTTGAGATGAATCCTACCTGTGTCCCTTTCTCTCAGGGCTCTGGAAGGTGACTGGCTAGCAAATTTAATTAACTAATGCACAGTAAAGTCCCATTGGCTTCATGCATCACTCTTTGAGGATAACATTTGCATTTTAAATGAAGCTTCTTAGACGTCAAGCTCAGCAAGTAGCTTATAGATCATCAGGACAAATGCTCTGACTTTATAAAGGAGGCCACTGAAGCTCCAAGGCCTTTCAGGACTTGCCAGAAGTCCAGGGCTGGTCAGGGGCATAGCTAAAACCAGAACTGCTTTGGGGTCTAGGGCACCCTTCATCCTTCCACACAAGCTCTCACAACATGATTAATCAAAAAATTTTCAGGTACTAAGGGAGAAAAATATTTTGAGATGTGTATTTACTCAATATGTAGCATATATTTACATACCAATTTATCACTCCTTATCTAGAATGCCTATTCTCACTGCTATTTCTCTCTGTGGTACACTTAGCCCAGAAAGCTACAATTGTTTCTTTTCTTTTTAGTATTTATTTATTAGACCATGCCTGGTCTTAGCTGAGGCACATGGGATCTTTGATCTTTGTTGAGCCACCCAGACTCTTGGTTGTGGCATGTGGGTTCTAGTTCCCTGACCAGGGATTGAACCTGGACCCCCTGCATTGGGAGCACAGAGTCTTAGCCCCCGAACCACCAGGAAAGTCCCTACAATTGTTTCTTACTTGTGTGTTTCCAAGGTTGGAGTCTAAGGTGCTAAGGATGGAGACTGGTTTTATTAATCAGTATTCCAGATATCCGCTTGTATCTCAGCCTCAGGCCAAGGCAGGACAGAGAAAGGATCTGATGTACGTTGCTGAAAGAATGAATGAGCAGATGATAACTGCAGCACAGGGCTATTCTTAAGTACCACATTTTTGTAGTTCTAATAGGATTATTCTATTCATGTGGCATCTTTTCTAACATTCTTCAAATTGCATCAGATACTAAACTTCCTCCTCCATTTCTCTTGAGGCTAGTTGCTGCCTTTAAATAATTTTTACTTTTATGTCTTTGACTGTCATACACTGATTCTTCTACTCCATCAGATTTCCTTTCCTCATATGCTTATCATCTTCTTTTTGCATGATTAAGAAATGACATCCTTAAAGAATACCAGATTAATCCATTTCAATTTTTTTCTCAGCTAGAGCCTTTGAAGAACCTTCAAATCAACAGTAATTTCAAATTTTCACAACATAAAGAGGCAGAGCGCAAAGTGAATTTGACACTTTGAAAAATGCTGTAAACCTCCCAGTAGACAGATAAACATGCTTCCACTTCATGAATGCTTGTTTGTTAAGTATTCCACAAATATCAATGCCAGGCTTGTTAAGTAATTAATATTCACCTATTGAGAAAGCATTTCTTTTCTACGTGGTTGATTTCCAGTGGGGAGGCTAACTAAATATTAAAGAGCATGTAAGATATTTTATATAATTACAGTTTCTAGCTCTATTTACAAAGGATGTGTCTACATACAGAATGAAATAATATATGGTATTAATCCATTTTTATTTGTATACAGAATATGCAGATTTTACTCAACCTGGACCTTCTCTGCCCAAGTCTATCTATAGTCAACTTATCACCATTCACAACTGCCTTCTTGAACTCTTTCCTTCCTATTTCTACCATGATTTGAGAGGCTACTATTCCACATTTTTATGCCTCTCTGTTCTCTGGTCTCTCTTTTCTGCCTCTCTCTTTCTGGTCTTATCTTCTATTACTTGCCTTATTTATATAATAAACAACAAAGACCTTCCTTCTGTGTCATCAATGTGACCCATCCCTAGTTAGCTAAGTGCTTAGATCTCTGAGTTTGGGGGGAAATCATATCATATAGATGCTTTGTTATCTGAGGCTTCCTTACCCCTTGATATCTTCCTAAGATTAACCTGAACCACATTCTGTGCCTCCCAAGCATTTGTGACAATTCTCAGGGACTTTAATTTACTATAGTCACCTTTGAGTCCAGTCATATATTTCCACTCAGTTCTTATTTCCCGTTCTGCCTCTTTGTGGCTGGCCATTTCTCCCCTTCATTTTGATATTGACCCCAAGAGAATTTAAAAATTCTTTCTTTTCTTCATTTTGTTTTTGTCATTCAGTCACTAAATCGTGTTGGCAACCAGGCTCCTGTCCTCCACTATCTTCCAGTGTTTGCTCAAATTCGTGTTCTTTGAGTTGTTGATGGTATCTAACGATCTCATGCCAGTAGCATTATTGGACACCTTTCAACCTGGGGGGCTCATCTTCTGGAGTCATGTGTTTTTGCCTTTTCATACTATTCATGGGTTCTCATGGCAAGAATACTGAAGTGGGTTTCCATTTGTTCCTCCAGTGGACCACAATTTGTCAGAATGCTTCACTATGTCCCATCCATCTTGGGTGGCCCTGAACAGCGTGGCTAGTAGTGCCATTGAGTTACGAAAGTCCCTTGGCCACAACAAGGCTGTGATATGCACATACATGTGTATATATAATACATATACATATGTGTGTTTATCGAATGATATACACAAATGTGTACACACATATATATGGACATATAATTCACCATAGACCTCTATGTATGTGGCAAAACGAAGTTCACTAAGTGGGAGATAAAGCAATAAAGCTAGATAAAAAGAAAATTTAGACCTGATCTTAAAAGTTTTTCTGCTAGTCCTCCACCTGCTTGTGCAGTGTCCCCTTCATTCTCCCATTCCTCCTTCCTCTCAGAAACAAGAAGTCTTCCTCAAATTCTTCCCAACATCTAAGCAGAGCAATCAAACCCCCTTTACCTTACTCCAACCCCTGGAATCCCTCGATTCTCTCTGTAAATATAGGAATCCCCTCTGACACTGCATGTAAGGGTTCACACCACTATATTCTTTGACTCTGTCCTGGGGGATGAGTCATGCTTGGTTTGGCTCTTTCATTACATTTACTTTTCAAGCAGAAACCATCATATCCTTACACGTTTTCCTAACCACTCAAAAGCACATGAACAAGGCAGTTCTAATTTTTGCTTTTAATTTTCTTTATGTATTTGTCTTTTGTTGTAAAAAACACATCATGCTTTGGGGATTTTAGATTACTGACCTTAAGAAATAATTGAAAGGGAAAATTTCAGAAGCATCTTTGCTGACCTTGCTAAATATTTATATGAGTTAAGTGGATACAAGCAGGATTGTTTCTGATGTGAAGAACCTTGAATTGTTTTTAATATATAAAATGCTATGACTTTCAGGTGTATGTTGAAAGAGGATTAGATTTGCTGTATGTAAAAAGGAAGAAAGAACTTTGAATAGGACATTTACCTTATATGGAGAAAGTGCTTCAAAATCAAATAAAATTTGTTCATTAAAAACACACTGCCTTTTATTCTCTAAAAACCGAGGAAGAGGATTAATCTACTAATGACTTAGAAGCTCTACTTCCTTCCATTTAAGGCAGAGTCTTCAGGAGCTACACAGTGGAGGACTTACCCAATCGATTCCTGTAAGAGGGAAAATCACTTCTCAGATACAATGACCCACAATCACAAGGCTCAAGAACACTTAGGTCAAGTCTCCTTTTACAAAGTCCAATGTCAGACAGAGGGCTCCTCAATCTTTTTGTTCAGTGAATTGGATGAGGCTTGATGGCTTTTTTGATAAGAGCTTTCCTAACTTGCACATGAAACTAGGAAAAATAAGAACACAAACTGGAGTCTCTCCAAGTGTTTACAGATTAATAGACATTTTAGGCACTTGCTAACTAGACAAATATTGTTTAAGGAGAAACCGCATGTCAACACAGGTGATGCGGCCTCTACAACAAGACGTAAGAAGTGGGTGTGCTTCTGATGAGCAGCCGACATTAAGCAGTTCGGAGAGGGAGCAGAAGGAATTCACTTTACACAGAGGGAACGCCTGAACTTTTGCTGTTATTTGTTCATTCACGTAACATGTTTTTATTGAGTCCTATGTGCCAATTACTGTGATTCAGAGGGAACATAAATTGTAAAGACACATTTGTCAGGATTCTTGGTTGCAAGTGTCAGAATATAACTCAAATGCCTTAAGTACAGAAGGGAATTTATTGGCTTATATAATTGGGAAATTTAGAATGCACTTGTTACTCATTTATTAGATTCGGGGGCTGAATTATGTTATTTGGGATCTAGTTCCATATTCGAACTGTGCACCCCTCTCCAGGGTTAGTTCAGCTCCATACATGCTCTCTTCATGAGATGGGACAGATGACTATTAGTAGTCCAAGGCCTCTATCATTATAGCATTCAATCCAAAAGGAAAAGAGAAATCTTCTCTTTCCAGGATTTATATATTAATATCATGAAATGGTTAGATAGCATCACCGACTCAATGGACATGAACTTGAGCAAACTCCAAGAGGTAGCAGAGGACAGGGAAGCCTGATGTGCTGCAGTTCATGGGGTCGCAAAGAGGCAGACACGACTTAGCAACTGAACGATAATAAAAAACCAAGAGAAGATTCTGTTCAATCACATGCCTATACTTAATATCAGTCATTGCCATCAAGAGGATTATGGCACCAGGAATTGCCAGTCCTGGATCACAGGCCCGCGGGGCACTATGAAGAATAGTCTATGCAGAGCTACAAGGGATGAAGTTATGGCACTTCCCCAATGGAAAGAATGGTCCTAGGAGCTCTTCTGGTGTCTCGGTGGTAAAGAATCCACTTGCCAATGCAAGAGACACTGATTTGACCCCTGATCCAAGAGGATCCCACATGCAGCAGAGCAGCTAAGGCCATGGGCCACAGCTACTGAGCATGTGCTCTAGAGCCTGGGGGATGCAACTGCTGAAGACTCCACCCCAAAGCTCACTCTCCACAACAAGAGGAGCCGCCATGATGCAACTGGAGAATGGCCCCTACTCACCACACCCAGAGAGAGCCTGTGAAGCAACGAAGACCCAGCACAGCCAAAAAGACATAAATAAAATTATATTTTAAAAAATCAAAGAAGAATGGTCCTGGGAAGACAGAATTGATGTCCACAATAAAAGCTGTAGTCTCTTCCTCAAGAAACTGAGGATGGTGATGGAGACGGATATATAAACAACGGCAATGGTGAGAGAAAAGCTATTAATAATACACTACAGATAAGCCTACAGCCCTATGTGACCACAGTGGTGACCTACTACTCACATCTGGGGGAGTCAGTGATGGTTTCCTGGACAGTACACCTCTTGGTAAAGTCTTCACGCAATTAAATAGAAATTATCAGGTGAATGGGGGGAGTACAGAATGGAGTTCTTGGCAGTCGAAATAGCTCAAACAAAAGCAGGGAGATGACAGAGCACAAGGGCTGTTTGAGGAACTTGAAATAGTTTTAAATGGCTGGAGAATGGCATGTTTCTGGGAAATTCCAGGAGAAGGTTGCTCCTGTCAACCTCAGTCCAAAAACTGGAAAGGAAAATTCTGGGAATAAACAATTTGTAAGTTTTAGATTGCTACAGTATTCTGAAATCTCATGCCATCCATCCTGGGATTCCCCAGCTATCAATGCCCTCTGCTCCTGACAGCCAAGCACTGACGTTATCATAGCTCAAAGATCCAGGATCAGCCCAAGCAGATGATCCTACTTCTGACTTACTGTTAGAAGGCCTGTACGAGCCTGACACTATGTCCTCATGCTGACTCAGCTCTCTTTACCTCAGCATCTAGGCATTTTAGCATCTCCTCATCACAAGGAGAGTGAGTATAGTACGATATCTGGGGAGACAGACCATGTTCACATAACATTTATTACGATTTATTGTTGTAACTGTTCTATTTTATTATTAGCTATTGTTGTTCATCTCTTACTGTGCCTAATTTATAAATTAACTTTATCTTAGGTATATATGTAAAGGAAAAGCATAGTAAACATAAGATTTAGTGCTATCTGAAACTTCAGGCATAAATGGACAGTGGGGCTACTGCATTTACCTTCCTATTATCAGAAGTTCCTGTGACTTGTGTTATATCTGGTACAACTTGAATACCACTTGCTCCTTTATCTGTGAACTTCATACAGGGAGGAGAGGATTTCAATACTTATGATTTAGTCATCATAATTTAGGGAGCAAAGCCTAGTAACATAAAAAATGGAGTGGTGCTTAATCATTCCCTCCACAAATAGTACAGGGACAAGTAGTAATGCCAGTCGCTCAGTCGTGTCCAACTCTTAGCAACTCCGTGGACTGTAGCCCGCCAGGCTCCTCTGTTCTTGGGATTCTCCAGGCAAGAATACTGAAGCGGGTCCAGAGGATCTTCCCAACCCAGAGGTCAAACTCAGGTCTCCTGCATTGCAGGCAGGTTCTTTACCGTTTGAGCTACAGGGAAGTCCCAGGAACAAGAATGGAATTATCTTTTTCTTTTTTTCCCAACAGACAATTGGTACAGTCATAGTTTGTCTTCATAATGACTGCCACAGACACTTCAAAGCTTGCAAGATGGAATCTAAGCTCTCTTGTCTGACTTACAAGGCCATGAACAACCTGGTCCCACCTATCTTTGCAGTTGCATTTCCTACGGCTCCCTGATCTAGATACTCAACTCTGATCCAGGTTGTCTGATCTCTGAATGGCACTGTGTCTGGCACATACTGGCATTTAAAGACATTGAGTTTTTGCAAGACAAATTGGAGGAAGTCAAATGCTTCCCTTTACCTGTTTTTGAAATAATTATATTTTTCTTATTGAATATTTTCATGGTAAAAATTAACACATAAGAGATATAAACTAAAAATTTCTTGTAATTTCATCACCCAGGATTAACCATTGATAACTGTTCAGTGAATTTCTTTCCAATTTTGTTCTATATATGTAGAAGCATATGTATGCATATACACACATGAATCTCATTATATAGAATGTGAATTCTGTTCTTTTCACTTAACATCTATTTTAAATTATTCCCCATCTTTGAATAGTCATGGATAATACACTTTTAAATTCTCTGTATAAATATCTATTACACACACATAAATAGTCTAATATTCTCTTGAAGCTAGATATGTAGGGTGATTTTAGTTTTGTTCATTATGAATATCTTATAATGAATATCCTTCAAGGCAAATTTTATCAGCATATCTGATTATTCCTTTAGATAAAATTCTAAAAGTAAACTTCTACATCAAAATATATATTTAAAAGAATCCTTGATTCACATAACCAAGTTGTTTCTAGAATAATTTTATCAACTTATGTTGTCATCAAGTTATATGACTATGAACATCATCAAATTGCATGAGAATGATTAATTTTCAGAATATTTAAGCATATGTCATATGCATTTTGGGGATAACTTTACTAGACATCTAGATAAGTTGGATAATAATTTATATTTTAATATTTAAACTTCCAATAAACTATCTTTCCACTTATTCCAGTGCTATTTTTGGTCCTTTAAATTTTCAAGAATTTCCTCCATGGACAAATTATGCACATTTCTTAAGTTTATTTTTTATTTTTTTTTATTTTAATTTTTTTTTATTGTTTTTGCCATACATTGTCATGATATCACCGTGGGTTTACATATGCTTCCCCTCTGGAACCCCCCTCCCTCCTCCCTCCCCCCCGGGAAATCTCGCTGCACCAGTCCCGAGCATCAATCCTGGGCTGGCGATTGATTAGACACATGACAATTAACATGCTTCAATGCCCTTCTCCCATATCATCCCACCCTTACCCTCATCCACAAAGTCCACGAGTCTATTCTATACATCTGCGTTCCTTTTGCTGTCTCGCATGTTGAGTTCTCGTTACCGTCTTTCTAAATTCCATATATATGTGTTAATATACTGTATTGTTGTTTTTGCTTCCGGCTTACTTCACTCTGGATAATGGGCTCCAGTTTCGTCCATCTGAGTAGAGTTGCTTCAAATGAATTTTTTTTTTAATGCTGAGTAATATTCCATTGTGTATATGTACCACAGCTTTCTTATCCATTCGTCAGTTGATGGGCATCTAGGTTGCTTCCATGTCTTGGCTATTGTAAACAATGCAGCGATGAACATTGGGGTACACGTGGCTCTTTCAATTCTGGTTTCTTGGGTGTATCTTAAGTTTATTCCTGGATATTTATAATTTCTACTGAAATCGAGAATGGACTATTCCATTGAGAATGGAATAGTTTCACACTGTATTTTCTAATTAGCTACCTTTGCCACATAAGAAGGAGAAGCACTGGCAACCTACTCCAGTGTTCTTTCCTGGAGAATCCCAGGGACGGAGGAGCCTGGTGGGCTGCCGTCTATAGGGTTGCACAGAGTCGGACACGACTGATGCAACTTAGCAGCAGCAGCCGCCACATAAGAAAGCTACAGATTAAAAAACATAAAAAAAGAAATCTTCTTCCTAAATTTTAAAAGGGGGAGATGCTTTGACTGTCTTCCAAACATACCTTCCAGTTCATTCTCCTCGAAATTTTGTTCATGTGGTCCAGCTGCCCTAGGAAGCTCTTCTAAGATCTTTCTACCTAGGAAAATCTGAACCATGAGGAAGAGACTGGTGGTCCACCTGAATTCCTTTGCAAAGAGGACACAGGTCCTAGGACCACAGGTGGGACCAGCTGGATGTGCTCGTCCCCTCGCCCATGCTGTATTCTCACTGTCCTGCAGCACCTCAGCAACTGCCAGTGGCAGCTGACAAAGAGGAACAAATGCCTGGTCACCCTCTCACCTGCCGGCGGTACAAGCACCTACATGTATTTGCCCTCTGCTGCACCAGTCTCTTCGTTTCAGCCCAGTTTCAGGCCCTCCAGTCAACCTTTTCCTCGGATCTGGTTGTAGTGTTTATTTCTTGTTGTTCAGCTTCTAAACCACCCCTCGGTGTTCTGCTCTGTGATGCTGGGGCCAAGGTCTGCAAACTACGCTTCTCAGAACCTGCTGCCCGTTGGCTTCCTATTAGCTGATGGTCTGTCGGTGGGAAGAACGTCAGGGAGACTGGAAGATGGAAGGAAGTGGAAGGGCTTTTTCTGTTTCTAGTATTGGTATCATGGTAGGGAAAACAGCAGCAGAGTATAGCTGTGGAATCAGTCCCCAGTTACACCAAACCAGTTACACAGTTCCTGCTTAAAAGTACCAGCACCACCCAGACACACCCTCTCTGAGGGCTGAGGACCAGCATGTGGATGGGGTCTTCTTTTTACCTAGGTCTTGCTAACCCTCTCTCTTCTCGTTTGTTCCCCTCACCTTTGCTTTCTTTTAGTTACAAATATTTGGGCTACCTCTGCTTGCTGTTTTTGCCCTCTCAACTTTCCATCACATTTGTAAGCAATTCTCTATATTAAGTTCCCTCTCTTTGAAATGCCTAGCTTTCCTGATTGGACGCTGTCTGATACAACAGCCATCCCCAGCAGGCTGAGAAGTCTGTGGTTACTCTGGTTGAACCCAGCCAACTCAGACCTGGCTGCCCAGATACCATGTAGCCTAAATGCAGCCATTAAGATAGTCCTGCCTTCTATTTCATGGAGAAAGTTGGAGGTATCAGGGGTAAATTCCATAGACTTTTCCCTTCCTTCCCAAGTAATGTATCTGGAAGAGGAAAATACTCCCCCTCCTCATCTCCCGCCAACAGCCCACTGAGCAGTTCACACATAATCCTTTGATCTCAGTTTAAGTATCAACTTCTCTGAATTAAGATGTTTGAGACACATTTGCTGAGGGCAGGTGAGCTGGCCCATCTCACATGGAAACCAGTGAGGACCTAGCCAAGGAGGCATTCTGGGGGCTCCCAGAGTGTGTGCATAAGAGGCTGGTGTGGACTGCAGCTCCCAGGATCCACACACTTTTGTACCTCTGTCATCTCCAAACCTTAAGGAGTGCACACTTACTGATTTTATATCCTTTCCTTTTATTCCACACAAATCTGGCTTTCACCACTCTACATTTTCATGGGTGAAGGGATCCTATCTATTTCAGCTACCTATCAGAAGAAGGTAAAATGCAATGAAAGTTTGTTAAATGATTGATTTGGCTAGAATTGCTATTTCCAAGGCCATTAATGATACAATATTGTATATATCAGTTTCAATGGACAGTTTCAGAATTTACTACATTTCTCTACTAATAGTAATGCCTTTATCCCTTGATTTTCAGGGCACCAGTCTTTCTTGCTTTTCTTCCTACCTCTCTTGCAACTTGTCGGTTGGCTTGGTAGAGTTCTCACTATATATTCATTTAATTCCCTAGTCTAGTCCTTGCAGAGACCAGATAGAGCCTAGATAATGACAATAAATTATTCAACTAATTTTTACCATTCCTCTGAAATGTGATATTGTCTCCGATTTACTCTTTCTGATGGTAGGACATTTTCAGAGATCTCCTCTTGGCTTTACGCATGATGGTAGTTTTTATCCTATAGACCAAGAACCCAATATGGGAGTTGCACTAAGTATATCAAATCTAATTATACATTCAGGGACAGGGGAGATGACCACTGATGGGTCACGGATCTAGTGAACACATGGTAAACGGGACTTTGACCAGGATTCCATCTATTATCTGGCCCCTGTAGTCCCCTGCTCTGAGAGGTGCTATGATGGTGATGATTCAGATCTCTGAGTATTCATACTGTGCCCAACAGTCCTTGAAATGTGCGAGTACTTTCTTTTCCTCGGTGTGTAGTTACCAAAGCGCATGGCCATAGGCCACTTTGGAGAAGGACTAGGGAAATCATTACCAGGTATATTTGCTGGGGTGTTACAGGGTCCTTCCTCCTGGAGACCTGGCCTCCTATTGAATTAGTGAGTCTGGTTTTGAAAATAGATTCAAGTCCAAAAACTAGACTAGATACTGTGACTTTTTAAAATTAGAGTAACTGCCTGCAGCTCCTTGATTATGTACTCTTAATTTCTGTGGCGATAAAATCTGATTAGGACCCTTTTTGGCTACCCATCTCTTTTGCCTTGAGGGACAACATGTTCTATTAAGTATACCAATAAATCTCTACAGGTCAAGCCCTCTTGACTACTGCTCTAACTGTAGTCTTATTATAATTACATCCATTTGACTTTGAGCAGTTAAGGATCACCACCTAACCTCTCCTGCTTTGGGGATCCTATTAACCCCATCGCTATGGGAATTTATTTTATTTTATTTTTAAACATTTTTTAAAGACCTTTTTTTTTGATGTGGATCATTTTTTAAGTCCTTATTAAATTTGTTACTATATTGCTTCTGTTGTTTATGTTCTGGTTTCTGGCCATGAAGCATGGGGGAATCTTAATTTCCCAACCAGGGGTCAAACTCTTACCTCCTGCATTGGAAGGTGAAATCTTAATCGCTCTGCTGTCAGGGAAGTCCCTACATGAGTCTTCTTATGAAATAACCTCTCAAACTGAGAACTTGGGCTGCTGAACAAGACTCAGACATATCCATGATGGCCCACAAAATAGGAAGTCACTAAAGAGTTTTTAAGCAAGGGGAATAATAGGGTCAAATTTGTGTCTTTGAGACATTCTGATATACTCACCAGCATATTCTTTCTGGTCTTGATAAATGGTGTATCTTCTTTGTCTTCTCATGGAAGAGCAATTACCTGGTGAGTCTTCTAGCCTTACTGAGTATATCCTTTCCAGTATGCCTACTTGTGTGAACCTTTCAAACAACTTTCTGGCACAACCTTCTGACACAGCAGTTCTGACAATTTGATTTCCCTTAATGGGGTCCATTGCTTTTTTGAATACTTTTAGGAACTGTCCTAGAGTTTGCATCATCTCTCAGAGTCCTTGCCAGGTATTGTATCTCGTATTTTAGCAGGGTGCTCCCAAACCGGTAAACTCAACCCTATCCGATCTTATGCTCCAGCCTCCTTGAACATGCTCCTTGTCTAGCGCTACACCTGCTCCTCGTCTTCTGCAGTACAGATCGCTAATGTTTTGCTGAACCTTTGGAGAAGGGTCACTTTCTTTCCTTATGAGACCTGAAACATCTCCAGCCTAGTTATCATGACCTGTTCCTAGTTATAGGCCTGTTGGCAAGGAGGGAAAGTGGGCAAAGGTTCTCAGAGGCACTATTATCTCACAGGGCAAAGTTCTCTGCACCATCTTCAGGAAGGGGGAGTTCTCATCTTTCTAGAGAACGTATGTCATTTCTGAAGACACAGAGTTCAGAGGAGTCTAGGAGTTCAAAATTTGAAGGGGCAGTCAATCAGATAATCCCAAGGATGAGGTTTTAATTTTATCAAGGCCCTGATCCTACATAATAGGTATGCTTTGGTTGGTAACTTAACCTTTTCTAGAACTCAGCCACACCACTTTGACTATGAAGTTCTGGGCCTTGTTGTTGTTCAGTAGCTCAGTCGTGTCTGACTATTTGGACTGCAGCACATCAGGCTTCCCTGTCCTTCACTGTCTCCCTGAGCTTGCTCAAACTCATGTTCAGAGTCAGTGATGCCATCCAACTGTCTCATCCTCTGTCATCCCCTTCTCTTCCTGCCTTCTATCTTTCCTAGCATCAGAGTCTTTTCCAATGAGTGGGCTCTTCACATCAGGTAGCCAAAATACTGGAGCTTTTGCTTCAGCATCAGTCCTTCCAATGAATATTCAGGGTTGGTTTCCTTTAAGATTGACTGGTTTGATCTCCTTGCTGTCCAAGGGACTCTCAAGAGACTTCTCCAACACCACAGTTTGAAAACATCAATTCTTCAGCATTCAGCCTTCGCTATGATCCAACTCTCATGTCCATGCATGCCTACTGGAAAAACCATAGCTTTGACTATGTCCTGGGCCTAGGCCTCATATTTGTCTGCACTCCCACTGTAGCGAATGAGTCTTATTATAAGTTACCAGGGAATCCCTCCAGCTTTCACAGTTGGTTTTTCAATGGCTTGTTGATCTCTCATTACTTTTCATTATCTTTTCCAGGTTATCAATGACACAGCAACAAGTATCCAGTTTCATTTTCCTTATAAATAATAATTACTTCATACTTTTCAGTAATGGAATCTCTCTTGCCAGCCAGCCAGTGAGGGATTCAGCTCCCAAACCCTAACTACATAGTCTCTTTTGAACCACTCCTGTCAACTGTCACTGTTTGGATTCTCTGGAAGCAGACACTAGAATGGAGACTGACATGCAGGATGTTTATTAGAGATCAACACCTCTGGCAGGCAGGGGAGGAAGTAGAATTGGGCAGAGATAGAAGTCCAACTGTGATGGCAGGCCTGATCAAACCTCCACCAGTTCCATAGGGAACTCTAGAGCATATATGATATATTAGTGTCATTCCACCACGGGACAGAGTAGCAGAGCCTTTATATCCCCATGAGATCATATATTGGATATGGTCCCTAGGAAGGGCATGACCTTGGATAAAGGGGCTCTCTGCAGCTGAGGCAAAGGGACATCTGGAGTTGTCTGCTGATAGTACTCCCAGCCACTGGGGCAAAAGGTCCTACCTTGAAGCAAGAACTGGATGATATATTTTCATGTTCACCATGACATCCAACAATTAATTCAGCATCTGTATTTGTCACAACACTAGAGAAACTGAATGAATAGGAGATATATATATTATATATAATACATATATACATTATATATACATATATTACACACACACATAAATATAGAAAGAGATTTATTATAAAAGATTGACTTAGATGATTATGGAAGCTAAGTCCCATGATGTACTGACTGCAAACTTGAGGCCCAGAAAAGCCAGTGGTGGAGTTCTAGTCCAAACCCAAAGGCTTAAGGACCAGGGGAGCCAATGACATAAATCCTAGTCTGAGTCCAAAGGTCAGAGAACCAGAAGCATTGATGTCTGAAGGCAGAAGATGGATGTCCCAGCTCAAGCAGAGAGAAAATTCATCCATCCTCCACTTTTCTGTTCTACTCAAACCTTCAAAAGATTGGATGGTGCCCACATTCTTGGGTTAAGGCAATCTTTCTTTACTCAGTTTGTGGATTCAAATGATAATCTCTTCTTAAATACCCTCAGACACACCCAGGAATAATGTTTTACCAGCTATCTGGGCATCCTTTAGCCCAATTAAGTTGACAAGTAAAATTAACTGTCACACATTTATGCTCTTTTTTCTTTCTTTACACCCTTTTCTTTCATGTTCTTCGTCATTAGGGTGGAACTACTACTCACCCAGGCACCTGGTAGCCATTATGTTTCTCATCCTTCACAATTATCATTTCACCACACTTTAATAATTTAATATCCTGAATATTTCTCCAGTCTATCCCTTCCTTTTCATACCTACTATCAGAGCTCTGAGACCCAAGGTTTTTACCTTGGACTA
This sequence comes from Antilocapra americana, assembly GCA_007570785.1. Taxonomy (NCBI): domain Eukaryota; kingdom Metazoa; phylum Chordata; class Mammalia; order Artiodactyla; family Antilocapridae; genus Antilocapra; species Antilocapra americana. Next base: position 1,743,466 of record ML664246.1, on the reverse strand, counting down.
TTGCAATAGCCTTCCAATTTGTCTCCTGACTTTCAGTCCCCAATCCATCCTTCACTAAACTTCCAGAGTGAGGTTTCTGAAACATAAATCCACCTGATGACTTGAAAACTCTTTCATTGTTGTTGTCTATTTGCTAAGTCATGTCCAGCATTTTGCAGTCCCATGAACCGCAGCACCCAAGGCTTTCCTGTCCTTCACTGTCTCCCAGAGTGTGCTCAAACTCATGTTCATTCAGTCGGTGATGCTGTCCAACCACCTCTTTCTATGTTGCTTCCTTCTCCTCTTGCCCTCAGTCTTTCCCAGAATCAAGGTCTTTTCCAGTGAGTCAGCTCTTACCAGGTAGCCAAAGTATTGGAGCTTCAGCTTCAGGATTGGTCCTCCAATGAGTATTCAGGGTTCATTTCTTTTAGGATTGACTGGTTTGATCTCCTTGCAGTCCAAGGGACTCTTAAGAGTCTTCTCTAGCACCACAATTCAAATGAAAGTATCAATTCTTCAATGCTCAGCCTTCTTTATGGTCCAGCTCTCACATCCACACATGACTACTGGAAAAACCATAGCTTTGACTATAGGGACCTTTGTCAGCAAAGTGATGTCTCTGCTTTTTAATATGCTGTCTAGGTTTGTCATAGCTTTCCTTCCAAGGAACAAGTGTCTTTTAATTTCATGGCTACAGTTACCATCTATAGTGATTTTCGAGTCCAAGAACAGAAAATCTGTCTCTGTTTCCACTTTTTCCCCTTCTATTTGCCATGAAGTGATGGGACCAGATGCCATGACCTTAATTTTTTGAATGTTGAATTTTAAGCCAGTTTTTTCGTTCTCCTCTTTTACCCTCATCAAGAGACTTTATCAAGAAAACTCTTTAATAAGTAAATGTTAGTTGCTCAGTTGTGCCTAACTCTTTGCGACCCCATGGAGTGTAGCCTACCAGTCTGCTCTGTCCATGGACTTCCCCAGGCAAGAGTACTGGAGTGTGCTGCCATTCCCTTCTCCAACAGATCTTCCCTACCCGAGGATCAAACCCAGGTCTCCTGCATTGTAGGCCGATTCTTTACCATCTGAGCCACCAACACCCAATTCATTCATTCACTCAATAATTAATCCATTCACTCAAAAAACTGCTCAGGTCAAAAACTTTGTAGTCAAAGAAGAGTCTTCTCTTTTCCTCACAGTTATCACATTTTCCAGCTTCAAAATATATTCTGAATCCAATTACTTCTCAACACTTCTGCTTGGTTGCCCAGGTCCAAAGCACCCTCATGCCTCCTATGGACCAGTGAAATTGTCCTGTATCTGGTCTTTGTGTTTTCTCTATTAATTCTGTGACATTTCTCCACAAGGTATCCAGAATAACTTTTTGAAATGTAAATTAGATTATGGGCCAACAAAAAATGAGCTATGTCATAGTGAGCAAGAAGGGATATAGTCTTGAGATTTTGCATATTTCTTCTTCCTGGCCTCTGCTTCGATACCCTCAGCTTGTTATCTCCTTTCTGACACAACTTGTTATCTACTTTCTGACACTTAAAGTATGCGAACAAAAAAGGGAAGAGGAGATAATGGTCAAGAAAGCCCTTATTTGAGTTGGTTCTATCATTGGGTGGCCTCATGTTCTTGAGTCTGACCAATGTTCCAACCTGTCCCTTCTCCAGCGGATGCTTTCCGGGGCTCTTCTGGAGGTTCCCAGCTGGGCCCTCCAACTGCAGCTTCAATGCACATTCCCCTTGCTTGATGTTTCTCCTTTCTGCAGACCCTAGCTCAAGAGAGGCCACTCTCCATGCACTCACATTGCTAGAGTCCCTTCTCCAAGGATGTCCAAATGGACAGATCTTAAAAGCTCTGCAGCTTTGCTCTCTCCTCAGCATTGCCCACATCTGATCCATGGGAAATGCTCTCCCCTTGTGGAATCAAACTAAGGTTGTGCAAGACTTCCCCAACTCAGCAGCCCTCTCTTGACTCCACCATCAAAGTAGCTGTCAGCCTATGGCTAAGCTTCTAGTTTCCTCGAGGAAGTTGGCATACAGGCCATGGAGGTATGTGCCAGCATGTTGCTCTCTCCATGCGGCAAAATGGAAGCTGCTTCAATTGGCTAAAAATGAAGGAGGAGGAGTCCTCTATCACCAACTCCCCATCTTTCACCAACCCCCCCACACACCCTTTTATAGGAAGGTGTAGGAGCTCAAACCATCCTTAAAAAGTTTTAGAGAAGTTCTCTGGTGGTCCAGTGGCTAAGACTCCATGCTCCCAATGCAGGGGACCCAGGTTTGACTCCTGGTCAGGGGACTAGATTCCACATGCCACAGGTAAGAGTTTGCATGCCCCAACTCAAGTTTCTTTATGCCTCAAGTAAAAGTCCCTGCAACAAAGTTGCTGCGGCTAAGAGCTAGTGAAGCCAAATAAATAAATTTTTTTAACTTAAAAAAAATTCTAGGGTGCACATGCCAATCAGAAAAGAAGAGGGCTGTGCATTTTAAGTTTCCTGGGTATACCTTCTACTTAGTTGTTTCAAGGTAGGAAGGATCATTTATCCAATTACTGGGGACATGAGGCAATGATAGCTCTTAGGATGAATGAAAAGGATGATGTTGGGGAAATAATTCTGACTCTAAGAAAGGAGGTATTAAAATAATAAGTCAGTATTTTGAATGACATATCAAAAGAGGGTACTGGGCAATCAGATAGCTTTTTTTCCTAAGAATGACTTTTTAACCACCAGGAAGAGTGAAATGCAAGAACAGAGGGTCCCTCACTCATGACCACATCTTTCTCAGAACTTCCTTACTCAGCAGGAAGACTTGTTTTTTAGAAAAATGATAGAAAAGCAGTAGAGGCTACTCAAGCAGTTGTTTTTGTTGTTGTTTCCCTTGTATGAATAAAGAACATTTGTCTACTCAACAAACGAATTTGGAGCAGCCCATGTACCAGGAGCTGAAGAGAGAACAGTAAAGAAGGTGCTAAAAATGGGTTTATAGTCTAGATAGAAAATAGTGCTGATTTTAGTGTTATCTTGCTATTTGAATTAGCAAAATGCTTACAGGAATCCGTAGCATGATCGACAGTATTTTTCAGAAAAATTCGTGTTGAGGAATGGGCATTTTGTATTTTACCACTTAATATGCAGGCTACCAGACATTCTGAATTCAAAGGCAGTGGAAAAAAAAATGAAATGGATAGGAATTATGATTTTAAAATGTTAGATTTAATAACAATGTCATAAATTAAAATTGTTATAATAGTCATTTTTAAAAGTAACACTTATTGAGTACTTGACCACATGCCAGACCTTATGCCAAGGACTTTCATGAATTATGTCGTTAAATTTTAACAACAGAGCTTTTTGGTAAGTATTAGTTTAATATAATATATGTAATATTGTATACAACATATCAGTATCAGTATCAGTTCAGTCGCTCAGTCGTGTCCGACTCTTTGCGACCCCATGAACTGCAGCACACCAGGCCTCCCTGTCCATCATCAACTCCCAGAGTCCACCCAAACTCATGTCCATCGAGTTGGTGATGCCATCCAGCCATCACATCCTCTGTCGTCCCCTTCTCCTCCTGCCCTCAATCCTTCCCAGCATCAGGGTCTTTTCCAATGAGTCAACTCTTTGCCTCAGGCGGCCAAAGTATTGGAGTTTCAGCTTCAACATCAGACCTTCCAATGAACACCCAGGACTGATCTCCTTTAAGATGGACTGGTTGGATCTCCTTGCAGTCCAAAGGACTTTCCAGAGTCTTCTCCAACACCATAGTTCAAAAGCATCAATTCTTCAGCACTCAGCCTTTTTCACTGTCCAACTCTCACATCCATACGTGACTACTGGAAAAACCATAGCCTTGACTAGATGGACCTTTGTTGGCAAAGTAATATCTCTGCTTTTCAATATGCTATCCAGGTTGGCCATAACTTTCCTTCCAAGGAGTAGGCATCTTTTGATTTCATGGCTGCAATCACCATCTGTAGTGATTTTGGAGCCAAAAAAAAAATAAAGTCTGACACTTTTTCCACTGTTTCCTCATCTATTTCCCATGAAGTGATGGGACCAGATGCCATGATCTTAGTTTTCTGAATGTTGAGCCTTAAGCCAACTTTTTCACTCTCCTCTTTCATTTTCAGCAAGAGGCTTTTTAGTTCCTCTTCACTTTCTGCCATAGGGGGTGTCGTCCGCATATCTGAGGTTACTGATATTTCTCCCAGCAATTTTGATTCTAGCTTGTGCTTCTTCCAACCCAGCATTTCTCATGATATACTCTGCATATAAGTTAAATAAACAGAGTGACAATATATAGCCTTGACGTACTCCTTTTCCTATTTGGAACCAGTCTGTTGTTCCATGTCCAGTTCTAACTGTTGCTTCCTGACCTGCATACAGGTTTCTCAAGAGATAGGTCAGATATAGCTAATATATTATTATCTCCATTTTATCAATGTAGAATTTGAGGCATAGCTCGTTGGTGACAGAACTGAATTTGAAAATGGCCATCTGAGTCTTACCCATTTCATGAAATCTGGGAATGAAAATGTACTAGACACATTCCCTTGGTAATCCAGCAGTTGATTCTCCACTGGAGCCAGCTTTGAATGGAATTTGTTCTCAAGAGATTATTGTTGATAACCCATGTTTTTTCAGTCATACGGGAAACATTTCTGGGGCTCCACTCTATTTTGTGTCTTTCATTTACTTATTTTTCCATGTACTGCTCCTTGAGGATGACTTCTTTCTCCCTTTTAAAGCCATTCGTGCATCTGCCTGGCTGACTGCGTCCTGGTGGGAGCACGCGGGGTCTCTGTTGCGGCTTCTCCGAGGCATGTGGGGTCTTGGCCAGGGACGGAGCCTGTGCCCCCTGCATTGGAAGGTGAGTTCTTAGCCATTGGACGGGGGAATGTGTGCAGACAGTAAGAATTTTCTCCCAGAACATACTTTTTCCATTAATATTATCACCCTTGACTGTTTTATGTTGGAAAGTCAGTGATGTCCTGCTGTAAGCTTTCATCTTACTTGTCTTAAATGAAATCAAACTCAAAGAAGGGAGTCATTTGGTGTAATGTGCTTCAGGCAATGTCCAAGCATCTGAGAATATCAAAGCCCTGGTCTAGTATATTCTCATGGCCTGTGGGCCATGGGGGCCACAAATGCATCGCCTCTTTCACCCGGGAGCCTTTCCTGTCCCCAGCAGAACTGAGATCCTCTGCGAGACCACTTCCTTCATGGCTGTTTCTCACCAGTGCTCCATCAGTGGTTCTGAAACGTTCTCTTTCATAAGCAGGTTCCAAGATGAGATGCTGAAGACCCACTGCTATACCCTTGACCACACAGAGTCAAATTTTAGGAATATCTGCTAGAAAAAAAATGAGCAGGACCTCATGCTGAGAGGAAATCTCCCAAGTGGAATTGGCTCTCTGAAAAACAACTGAATATGGTGTTGGTCTTTATTATAGTTTCCACAGACCAAAAAAAAAAAAAAAGTTGTTTATAAAACAAAAGCCACATACGATTTGGTATGGTAACATTTTTGAGAATTTTGTTTTTGCACAGCGGAAACTGGGGCTGATGTGGTCATGGTGGAAATGGAGCCAGTTCTGTTACCCTAAAGCACCTCTCCTAAGACACGAATCTGAGTAAGCCAGGCCCGGCCTTGCCAGGAACAGCCAGCATTGTTTGGCTCTTTGGAGAGACTTGGTCAAAACGCTCCAGGCGAAGCCAGCAGAGCCCCCACACCATGCAGCATGATGCACGCACACCCAGGCTCAGGCCTCACGCGTGGAGGGATGCCTCTGGGGTCCCCCCTCGTCCCTCCCATTCCAGGAGAGTCGTGAGCTGTCATTGTTTGTGGACTGCAGCGTGCAGGACGAGGTTCTGGTCTGTGCTCTCCAGCGCTAGGACCGCCTGCGCTAAGCGAGACTCTTGTTTGCAGTTCTGTTCTCAGTCAGTGAAGGACGCCAAACGAAACATTCAAGTTTCCTGCTGTTTTGAGCCAGATCATGTGAAAACTAAAGAAAATCCATGTTTGCTGGCTTGGAGAGCAGGAGTAACAAACTACTTTTTAAGCACAAAGGAAGCAACTTACAAGGGCCAGACTCATGGTGAGAAAGTCAAATGTGTAGGAATCCTATTAAAATCGGGGCTTTGGAAGACCTCATGTTGGCTGTGTCTTCATTTCCATATGACTAGATTTTAGAAATAGACTTTCCCTCTTCCTCTCATTCTGTAGTGAAAAGTTAAATTCAGTGTTGAAAGCAAAAATTTGGAGCGGGGTTGGGGGGGGTGGTGAGGGGAAGAGTTCTTATATTTTAGAGGCTACTGAAACTATTTGGAAAGTTTTAATATTTCCCTAGGAAAATGAAAAGAGATACTTCATTTGTTTGATTCATTTGGTGGCAGGGTGACTCAGGGCTGGACAGGAACAGACTAGGTTCCTGCCTTCAAGAGCTCACATGTGATAATGTGGGGAGACAGACAACAGATTGGAACACTCTGAAATATATTGTGTAATTTCTGACAGAGATAATGCTTTGAGAAAACATAAAGCAGGATGAGGAGATGGAAAATGAATAGGCAAGGTGGTCAGGGAAGGCCTCTAGGAACCAAGAGCTGAAGGTGTGGAAGGAGTGAGCCATACACAATTCTAGAGAAAGGGCATTCCAGGCAAGGCTGATTGCTCAAGCTCAGTAAAATATGGAAAATAGCAGTGGTTGAGTGGCGGAGGTCAGGGCATGTAGATTCCCGTTTGCCATGATAAGGAATGTAGATCTTTACTCCAAGTGTTACAGGAAGTCTTTGAGGAACTTTGCTGTCAATTTATTCTCTACTCAGTTCCAAAAAGAGATCAAGAAAATTTCATCCATTCATTTGATAGTCATTTATCGATCACTAAGCATATAACAGTCTGGGTTTAGTGCTTTAAAAATTGTGACCTCTATCATCAAATAAGGGTTTAAGAAAATAACATGAACAACCAGAAAAAAACATAGAATGAGGAAAGTTCCAGAGAGAAGGAGAATACTCCTCCTACTACTAATAGTATAAGAAAACAAATTACAGATATGAATGTTGATTAACTAATATAAAAGCTATGTGCTAGGTACTATTCATTTATTTTTTTCACATTGACTCAATACCTTATATATTCTTATTTTTCCTTTTAAAAGAAAAAAAAATGAAATCAGAAAAGCAAAGTAATATTGTAGATGAGAAAGCAATTAAGCTGAGAAGCTGGGATTTGAACCCAGGTTTCCCTGATTCTAAAGCACAAGGTTTATCTACTCAGAGGAAGGTGCCCCTGTGACAAGGGACATATTCTGTAACTCAGTATGCATAGCTGCTGCTTCTCGGAATAATATATTGATGCTTTATCTAGTGGACTTGGGTCAGATTGGTTTCAGGTATATATTCCAAAGTTAAATAAGTACCTTACTATAAAGTTGGGTATTAAGATCCTTAAAAAACAATACCAAAACACTGCAAGGAGAAGAGTCCCAAATGACTTTTTCCTTCAGAAAACATGTTAGCATCAGTAATAATAGTGTTATATTTGTTCTTCACTTTTTCCTGTGCCCCCCTACTTCAATAAGGGCAAAAAATCATGTCTGACTGCTCACCATTTTATCTGCAGAGCCTAGTACAGTGCCTAAAACACAGTAGGGGCTCAGTAATATTTGTTGAATGAATGAATGAATTAAACTTCATTTTCTTTCTTTCCAGACCTGCCTTTATTGCCATGTACCACTCCAGACAGCATGCAGAGTTGGTGGAGAGTATGATAAACATCAGAGGTATTCTGCAATTCATGGCTGACCCCTACTGCTCCGTTCTTTAATTAAATCTTTCACTTGTGAATGAATCATTTCTTCCATTAATTAAAATAGGATACACATATGTCTCTGTAAAGTATGTGTCAAAAGAAAGCATTCCACCTAAAATATACAGGAGGCGCTGACCATCATAGCGAGTCATTCATCATAACCTGCTAAAAAATCAGCTTTGGAATTAGAACAAGTACAATCATCTCTTATACCCTCCAAATTATGAGTCGCAGCTTCGCACCCAATTTGTCAGCTCTTGTGTTAATATAGGGAGGAACCCATAGTGTGAAGCCTTAAGAGGACCGTTTATTTTGGAGGGCAGAGCGGGCAGCCCCAGAGCTCCGGGAATACCATCATCTCTAATAACTAACTGCCTGGAGCCCGTGCTCTCTGGAGACTCGACTCTTGATTGTTAGAGCTGGAAGGCAGCAGGATCGCACTGTTGTGAGGCTTGACAGTTGCTTCTGCGATTCCTGGGAAGCGAAGAGGGTGACTGGGAGAAACCTGACCGTGCTGTTGAGGTGGACAAGGCAAGTCTGCGTCCCCACCCACCCCACCGTCTCCTCCTGGCAGAAGCAGGGTGCAGAGATCGGTTTGCAGCTCTTAGCTCCAGGAAACAAGGAGCGCATGCTGCCACTGTTGAAACTATTTCGCCCCAGAGTAAACCCTGCGCTGCCCTGAGCTCCAAAGACCTCGACGGAGCACCTAGTCATGTTTAAAAATTACCACTGGGGACTCTCCAGGCGAGGTGAAAAGGAAGAAGGGGTTAAAACATTGAGTAACTCAGCTTAAAAGTGCCTCTGGTGCTCTAACAACAAGTTTGAAATATCCCGCAAGATTTCAAATGCAGCGATTGTTGAGAAAGTGCCACGTTGTAGAGCCTGTTCTCTCAGGGAAATGTCAGACTCCGTAGGAGCTGGAATGATGAACACTTTTCCCGCTTAGGAAGCAGTTTCAGAAGACGCCCAGTGATTGCTAAACCGGTCGTGCAATTCAGTGTGTTTTATTACCACAGTTTTCTGTCCAATACTAACTGCTCTTTTATTTTTTCTTCAATTAATCCTGTAAGGCAAGTGTAAAAATATAGGAATGGTAAGGACCTTTGCCATCCCTGGGGCTATTTCCAGTGGTGGAAAGAAGATAAGAAAAGGTGAAGAGACTTGTCTAAGGCCAAGGTCAGGTTCATGGCAGAGCCAGGCCTCCCAAGTCTGTCTCCCGTCTCATAGTCTTGGGCCTTTTCCCCTGTGTCTCTATTGAGGGCTGATTCTAGGGTGATTTATTTCCCCAGCACAGTGCTAGGTACACTTGGCCATGATTCCCAAAGAGTAAGAGATTCAAGATTACTTGACACATCTGTCAAGTACTCAGGAAAAAAAATCAATAGTTTTTCTTTGATCTCAAGCCCAAATTATGTGGATTCTTCCAGAATAACTTTTCTCCTGCTTTCAATACTCCTCTGATACTGGCTTGTCTCCTGGGTCAAGATACACGAGACAGAACAGAGGAGGTATATAACTGATTTAACAGTTGCTGGAAATGGACAGTAACATTGGAGAATGAACTGTTTCCATGGTACAGAGCAGTGATTAAGAACATTGATTCTGGAGTCAAGTTTCTTGGAATCAAATGCTCTTTTGACATTTAGAAGATGTATAGTCTAAGATCACAAATCCTGGGCTCTTTTAATCCTCGAGCCTCAGTTTTCTCCTCTGTAAAATGGAAATTTTAGTACATACTTCAGAGGATTGACTCAAGAATAAATTTAAAAATCTGAAGTTACTCTTCAGATTCCCATTTATGTGTAATTTAATGATGTACATACATATTCAAGGCTTCCGTGATGGCTCAAATGGCAAAGAGTCCACCTGCAATGCAGAAGACCTGGGTTCAATCCCTGGGTCGGGAAGATGCCCTGGAGAAGGAAATGGCAACCTACTCCAGTATTTTCGCCTGGAGGATTCCATGGATAGAGGAGCCTGGTGGGTTATAGTCCATGGGGTTGCATTGAGTCAGATACGACTGAGCAACTAACACACACACACCATACATATTCAAACAGTAATACTAGAACAAAAGCAACGAAAAAATTAGACCATTGAATTTGCTTTATACTGAAACCCTAGTAATAGGTCATTTTTGAGAGCCTTGTGGGCTACAGTCCATGGGGTCACAAAGAGTTGGACATGACTGCATGACTAACACATTCACTTTGAGAGAAGAGCATCCTTATTCTGTTTGATGATGCTGTTTCCTTTCTCTCTGTCACATCTCCCCAGTTTAGATGTCCATTGTCTGCATAACTGCAGGAACCTTCTTTCTGCTGCCTGCCTCTTTCTCTCTCTCTCTTTTTTTCCTGTCTCCAATCTAGTTCTTCATGAGTAACTTTTAAAAGGCACACATTTGGCTGTCTGATGCTCTAGTTTAAAAGCCTTCAGGGATTCATATGGCTTATATAATAAAGCACCACAGACTGGTCCCAACCTCTATGCTAACTCATTCCTACTAGCATAATCCCACATCTCATATTCTAACCAGACAAGACTATCCGCTGTGTCCTCTGCGCCCCAACACCCCAAGTACTAATACGCCTGTGTCGTTGCCCATTCTGTGTTCTTGGCCTGAAATCATCTTTCCCCACTTTATCACCTACTGAATTCCTGGTCACCAGTCAAGACCCAGATAAAATTTCACCCTTTCAATTAAGGCTTTCCTTACTAAACTCTCCTCTTGGCGAAATTAACTATTCCCTGCTCTGTGTTCCATGCTCCTTTGTTCTTGTCTCACAAACAGCACTTACTGCATTAAGTTATATTTTGTTGTATATGTGTTGGACCTCTAGCTAAAGCTGGATTAGCAAGTATTCAAAACCATTCCTTCCTTCCAAACCCATGACTCTTTCCCCACTAAGACCAAATGCTGCCTAAAATTGTTTTTTAATTAATTAATTAATTGGCAGGCAATTACTTTACAATATTGTGATGGTTTTTGCCATACATCATCATGAATCATCTATAAGCGTGCATGAATCCTCCTAGGATTGTTTTTAAACAGCATTCTGGGCAGCCACTCTAAATCCATCAGAGTTGACACCAGAGTGAAACGTATTTGTAATCTGTAGCTAACCTATGACTGCCATCATAGCATTTCACATCTAATAAATAAAGGAAGTGAGACTCAAAACAAGGTGTGCCAAATTTCAGAAACCATACCTTGAACATCATGTTATATCTCACACAAGAACCCACACTGCATCTTGTATTAACCAACTTTTTCATGATAATGCTATGTAACAACCACCTCAAAGCTTAGTAGCTTGAAATAACAAGCATTTATTCTCATGTTCAAAGGTCAGCAGATCAGCTGTGATTTAGCTGAGTTTTGCTGAGCTCAGCTGGGAGGGTCTGTGAGTTAAGCTTATATCTGCGCATGTTTTTTATTTTGGACTCCAGACAGCAATTACCCAGGACATCTCATGGGAAGTCACCACAGGATTGAAGCGACACTGCGGAAAGCACAATGTTTTTCATGTTGGCAAACATTTCAGTGGCCAAAGCAACCCATCATCAGTGGGGAAGGAAAGTGGAGCCCCATGATGGACTGCCAGAAGAAGCAGATATTTACTACTAATAATACCAAGTATCACGTGGTATCTTTATTTATTTTTTAAAAAGTCTTAGATACTAAGCTTTTGCAGTTAACCAGGTATTTCATTTTTGCCTCTAGACAAAGACACAGAATTCCAAACCTGCTAGAAGGTTTCAGCCCTTCCAGCCCTTATATAGTTGTGTGTTGAGTCCTAAAATTACTGACAATTGAGCTCTTTAGAATGGAATCACTGTTGGCAGATTGAAAATCCACACTGTTCTCCACCTGATTTTTTGCCAAGTTCATAGAAGTGTTTACATTTTTTAAAAAAATCTTGCAATAAAACTTTGATTTCCTCAAGAGCAATGTATTTTCAGAAACCTAGAAGTTCTTGTGACCAATTTTTATAAAGACTCATAGAATAAGGTCGCAGAGTTTCAGAGCAGCCTTAGAGGGCACTTAGTTCAATTTTCTCATTTTACAGATGAGGAAACAAACAGTTTCAGTTTCAAACTTACTGCACACTGTGGGTTGGATTTTTTTCCCCTCTTATAAGAAAAGCAATGAGAAAAAAGTCTGAGGCAAGCTTTACACATCATGTTGCAATTGCAAGTCTGTAGCAGGGCCCTCTGTTCAGCTTATTTTATGAGAAACATCGTATGACTTTGCTCGGTCTATCACTACATCCAACTTCCCTGACTGCCTATGAAAAAATTAAGTCTTTCCCTTTCTATTTATAATCTTGCGGATCTTCTACCTTGAGAGCCAGCAGAGTAAGTTGAGAGACACCCGGTCACCTAATCTTGTGTCCTGAAGACAATGAGGGCTATTTCTCACAAAGGAAAGAGACAGGCATCCAGCCCAATTTTTCAGGAAACGAGTTGTGAATATCTTTCCAGGCCAAAAATTTCAATATTTAACTAATAGTCTTTGCTATTAGAGCAGTACATTTAGAAGGGAGAGTATGCTGGGGTGAAAGTGAAGATTAGGAAACTCTAAGGTGAAACGTACAGATGCTAAATAAGTACCTATGGATTGCCTTCTATGGGCCAGGTCTGGTGCTACATACCAGGGTGATTGTGGGAATAAGACAGAAAAACATCCTGTGATCATGATGCTTCTATTCTAGCCTGGACATGCAACTGAAGTGCTATCACAAAATTATATGGAAGTGTGTAATGCAAGATTTGACTGAGTATGTGTGGGGAGGTGCTGAAGCACAGTTGGAGAAAGTCTCCCTGGGTAAAAGTTGTTTTCTCAATAGAGCCTTTAGAGGGCTGAGGTCAAGAGCTTTCCAGGCAGGGTATAGAAGAAGCAAAGAAGAACTAAAAAGCTTCTTGATGAAAGTGAAAGAGGAGAGTAAAAAAGTTGACTTAAAACTCAAAATTCAGAAAACTAAGATCATGGCATCTGGTCCCATCACTTCATGGGAAATGGATGGGGAAACAGTGGAAACAGTAAGAGAGTTTATTTTTTTTGGCTCCGAAATCACTGAGATAGTGACTGCAGCCATGAAATTAAAAGAAGCTTGCTTGGAAGAAATGCTATGATCAACCTAGCATATTAAGCAGCAGAGACATTACTTTACCCAAAGAATGTCCGTGTAGTCAAGGCTATGGTTTTTCCAGTAGTCATGTATGGATGTGAGAGTTGGTTTATAAAGAAAGCTGAGCACCGAAGAATTGAAGCTTTTGAACTGTGATGTTGGAGAAGACTCTTGAGAGTCTCTTGGACTGCAAAGAGATCCAACCTGTCCATCCTAAATGAAATCAGTCCTGAATATTCATTGGAAGGACTGAGGCTGAAGCTGAAACTCCAATACTTTGGCCACCTAATATGAAGAACTGACTCATTGGAAAAGACCCTGATGCTGGGAAGGATTGAAGGTGGGAGGAGAAGGGGACGACAGAGGATGAGATGGTTGGATGGCATGACCGATGTGAAAGACAGCAGTTTGAATAGGCTCTGGGAGTCAGTGACGGACAGGGAGGCCTGGTGTGCTGCAGTCTATGGGATCGCCAAGAGTCGGACACGACTGAGCGACTGAACTGAACTGATAGAGCATACGCAAATATAAATATAAACCCCCTAAACCATAGTGGGCAGGGGTTATAGGAGGAGAGTAGGGTACAGAACTTTAAGGGCAAAGACAAAGCATTGCTGAGAATGACATACAATAATGGAATTTTCATTTTCAAAAAGAATACTTTGTAGCTATAGTGTCAAGAATAGTGGCTATAGTGTCAAGAGAGGAAGAAAAGAGAGAATTGTGGAATGTAAGAAAAAATTACCCAGAGAACAAAATAAGAATCTGGAGCTGATTCCAAATATTCTACTGAGGTCAGCTATGAGCAAGCAGTGTGGGGAACTGAGCTGAGTGTGTGCTGGTGTGCGTGTGTGCCCATGTGTCTAGGTCACGTGGTGAGGTTAAGGTCCTCTCTTCTCCCCAAATTGACCCATAATGGCTAGTTAGCTCAGGAATTGGATCACTCATTTAGGGGTTGAAAATGCTTCCAGAATACGCTGGTGAAAGGACAGGAAAGGCTTTAGAGTTACAGCTGGCAAACTGGACACATATACTTGGCTCCTTTTCTTCCGGAAACCCACTAACACAAAAGCAGTGAGGATGGAAAGGTGAAAACAGCAAAGCCCATGAAGGACTGATGAACGAGCTAGCAGACAAGATGGACCAAGCCGTCTGCAGGCATGCTGTGGGGAGACCCCCGAGCAGCCTGGAGACAGGCTCGGGCAGGGACTGCTGCTCCTGGTCCTCTGGGAGTGAGAGGGAAGGTGGGCTGAAGCAGCAGGGTGGGCGGGGAAAGGTGTAGAAGCAGGTAGATCTCCCCTGCCTCCACCCCCACCTTCCCCATGCCACTAGCCACTTAATGCCTTCTTCTTATAGTAAATGACAAAAGAGATTTCGTTTCCAGAGACAGTAAACAAGGGTTTTTGAACTTGAAATGCAGGGAGAGTCATGGTATTGGAGAGCACTGTGCTGAAAACAGTGGGATTCAAGGAATATTGATGGATTAAATATTTGGATTCCTGCCTCTTCCCACACTCAGCTTCCAGAACACAGCTGTCAGATATATATTCTACAAGAAGGAGATAGAAGAGTCTTTTCTGGACATCTGACCAGTCTAACAGGAAAGGCCCACATGGAGGGTCCCCTGGGAAACAATTTAGTCAGATAACCACCGGTGCCCAGCTGTATCAGCTCAAAAGAGAGAGCTCAAGAAAATGAAATTACTAATATGTTTGAAGGTATTGAGGAACTTTTACACAATTGAGGCAGAATTTGAATTTGATTAGGGATAAGGACATTAAAGGGGCTTCCCTGGTGGCTCAGTGGTAAAGAATCCACCTGCCAATGCTGGAGACGTGGCTTCGATCCCTGGGTCAGGAAGATCCCCTGGAGGAGGGCATGGCACTCCACTCCAGTATTCTTGCCTGGGGAATCACATGGACAGGGGAGCCTGGTGGGCTTGCAGCCACGGGGTTACAAAAGAGTCAGACATAACCTAGTGACTAAACAACAAGAAAGGACATTCAAACCCAAGCAAGTGAAAAAATAAGCCAGTTACTCACTCTCAGTGGCAAAAATGTGCAGGAAAGAAAACGTACTCTTAATGTCCCACACATCTTAGCTACCTACATCACATCTTACATCTTAGCTACCTACCTACCTACATAAGATGTCCCACACATCTAAGCTAGTCTACATGAAACCCACGTTCCCTGCATTGGAAGGTGGATTCTCAGCCACTAGACTATCAGGGAGGTCCCCGACACCTTGATCTTGGACTTCTAGCCTCCAAAACTGTGGGACAACACAGCTCTGCCGTCTAAGTCATCCACTCTGCGGTCCTCTGTTATGGCAGTCCTGGGAACTAAGGCATGGGACTTGTTGCAGCTCAACTCTGTGGACTTCCTGAAGGAGGGGACTGTGTCTCTGAATGTTCCTCTGAAGGGAGGGGAAAAGGAGGGGAGGGAGGGAAGAAGGAGAGATGGGCCAAAATGCGCCTTCATCAACCTTAACTCCAGTTGGAAAATCTTCTTTTGAATGAGAGAGGTTATACTTTTGTCTCTAATTCTTTTATAACCAGAACATACATATATATAATATCTGCAGTTGAAAAATAATTAAATACAAATGTACACATATGCAAACGAAAAATGGAAAATAAAATGTTTCTCAAGTCTTCAAAATCTCCAAATAGCAGAATAACTAATTGCTCATGTTGAGGTGAATAGACATTGAGATCAATAAAGGATTAATAGATTGCAGTTTAATTTGTTTGTTCTTTTTTCCCAGCAAAGTAAGATAACTGCGTTGGGGCAGACTGGGCTCTGCCTCAGTTCTCCCTTGGAGCTCACAGAGCCGGGGAGCCATGGACACAGGGCAGTCCTTCCTGCATGAACTTGGGAACATTCAAAAAATTTTCCAAAGATTGGCCCCTGATGAATGTAGGTTAGCAGTATCAACTACCACTTCCACCCAGTCATCCAGCTCTAGTACATGACATGCAAACCACTCGTAGCTTCTCAGTGGTTTACAAGTTTCGAAATTACTAACTAAAATCAATTGAAATGAAAAGAGTCCCATTTGCCCTGGTACAGTTCTCCAGCTGGTTTTGGTTTGCCAGGACACGGGTGCACGTGCACGTGCACACACACACACACACACACACACTCTCACTCTCTCTCTCTCTCTCTCTCTCTCTCTCAGTCAGTAACCCTGGGGGAGAAGAGAAGCAGCTGCGGAAGCCCAAAACCTCCCTAGTCCTAATTAAACCCTCCAAGTTTCCAGGCAACACAGCCAAGGAAAAAATCATTTCCAAGCTGAAGACCACCCCCTCCCACAGCCCCCACCCTAGCCAAGGAAACGGTCGTTTGGTTTAATCAGCCCACGTGCACATTCTCTCTCCCCAGGTTGCCAAGACGGAGGCCTGTACCTAGCAGAGGTATTTGTGTAATCAAAGCTTCTGGAACTTTCCCTGCCAAGGCTACCAATGTGAATAGACTCCTGAGGTAAAAATGTTCCCCCTGCTGGGGACGGCGCCCTTGAAGTCGACATCAAAATCAAGCCAGGGTCACAGCTGTTGTAGCACCCCACAGCGGAAAGCTTGCAAGAAATCCTACCCTGCACTACTGCTTTGCCTTGGGTCTAGAGGGAGCAGGCCCCAGTTGCAGGGGAGGGAGGAGAGGGCGAGAGAAAGAGAATGTGCTTTCAAAAAGTCAACCCCTCTAACTAGTACCCAGGGGTGGGAAGACAAAGCTGGTCGCCAAGGCAACGCCATCCCAGCACCCTCGCCCACTCCTCCCCTGGGAGCTGGGGGTCCCGCAGGTTGGCCAAGAGCCACTAGGTGTCAGCAGTTAACTCTTCAAATGCCAGAGTGAGCTCAGAGAAGTCAAGAGGTGGGTGGAAAACTTTGCATCAGGATGCTTTTCTGAGAAAAAGAAAAGCAAATGGTTGTTTCTGTCCTAAAAGATCCTTGGCTTACAGTGTCACTACTGGAGGAAATCCTATGAGGGCAAGGCTATTTCCTGGTCCCTCATTCACACAATGGCTTGAGAAAGGGTGAGATGCAATTGTGTGTACTCCAGGTCTTATGTCAGTGACACTTTGTTCAAGGAACTAAAAAATCCTTTGAGAAACTTATGCTCACTTTTGATCCACTTCAATAAGTACTAACTGCATGAAGAAATGAGTGCATGCTGTTTTCCAGGGACAGTGCTAATGGACAGGGCCCCTACCCTAGAAAAGCTATGAAGAACCTAGACAACATACTGAAAAAAGCAGAGACATCACTTTGCTGGCAAAGGTCCATATAGTCAAAGCTGTGGTTTTCCAGCAGTCATGTACAGATATGAGATCTGTACGTAGGAACACTGTGCAGTTGGACCATAAAAAATGTTGAGCACTGAAGAACTGATGCTTTTGAAGTGTGGATTTGGAGAAGACTCTTGAGAGTCCCTTGGACAGCAAGGAGATCAAACCAGTCAATCCTAAAGGAAACCAACTCTGAATACTCATTGCAAGGACTGATGCTGAAGTTGAACCACCAATATTTTGGCCACCTGATGCAAAGAAGACTCATTGGAAAAGACCCTGATGCTGGGAAAGATTGAGGGCAAGAAGAGAAGGGGGCAGCAGAGAATGAGATGGTTGGATGGCATTATCAACTCAATGGACATGAGTTTGAGCAAACTCTGAGAGATAGTGAAGGACAGGGAGGTCTGGCGTGCTGCAGTCCATGGGGTTGCAAAGAGTCGAATAACTGAGCAACTGAGCAACAGCAACAGTTGACATACACTGTAAGTTTCAGGTGTACAACCTAGTGATTCACAATTTTTAAAGGTTATTTTAAAATTATACCCCATTTATAGTTTTTATAAAAATGGGCTATGCTCCCTGTGTTTGTAGCTTGTTTTATACCTAATAGTTTGCACTTCTTAGTCCTCTACCCCAAATGGGCCCTTCCCCCTGCTCTCTCCCTACTGGTAACCACTAGTTGTTCTCTATATCTGTGAGTCTATTTATTTCTTTTTTTTTTTTTTCAATATCATGGATAGTATTCCTGTAGTTAACCACCTTCAAGGAGTAAAGGAAAGGAGACTCAAATTTGCTATGAATAAAGGGAAAGACAAGTAAGTTAAGGAAAATAGGCTCAGGAAGATCATAAAATGATCAAACTTTATTCTGAGAAGCCTTATGTTTTTAGAGTGAACAAGGCCTAAAATTGAAGGCAGAAGGAGAAGGAGGTGGCAGAGGATGAGATGGTTGGATGGTATCACCGACACAATGGACATGAATTTGAGCAAACTCCTGGAGATTGTGAAGGACAGGGAAGCCTGGCACGCTGCAGTCTAGGAGGTTGCAGAGTCTTGGACATCACTTAGCGACTGAACAACAGGCCTAAAATATGGGAGCCACCAGAAAGAAATATGGGGCTAAAAATGCTTGCCGTTTAGATGACAAGGAAAAAAAATCATTCCCCTGGGTATTCTAGCCTCTGCAAAGCATCCCCCCATTCTGCCTATTAAACTTCTGCCACAAATATAAAAATACTGTGGTGTTGATTGGAGTAGTGGGCCGAAAAGGTGAAATTGATTTACTTTAGAAAAGGGAGAAAGAGCTACCAGCCTCAGGAGGAATAAATTCAGAAAGGCAGGAAGGGGGGTGGGGAGCAGGGGAAGTGCTCTTGTTGCTGGGTTTAAGAGAGTTTGGAGGGAAGCTGGGAGAAGGAGGAAAAGGATTAGGAGGAGGGAGCCATAAATGTGTGATATATACGACTAGAGAGAGACGGGTAAGGCCATTTTAAGATGCTTTGCTGTGCATTTGGGAATCTCTTTGATATGTTTCAACAGAGCTCAGTAAAGATTACAATTGCCTTGCAATTATTTTTATTTCTCGGGCTGGAAAGCCCCCACTGACATACAGGCAACTTTGGTGGCAACTCTCCCATCCCTTCCTGCCTGTCTAGGTAGTAGGACAGTGTCCAGATGGTAATTTCTTTCAGGAAAAGCCATTTTGGGATCTCCAGTAGGTTCTACCAAATGAAAGTATTTGTTATGCTAACCCTCAGTTTCTCAGCCTTGAATGAGCAGCCTCAGAGTTTAAATTTAGCTTTCACAATTTCACAGAAAGCACAGGGAGCATCACAGTAAGACGTCTCTCTGATCACCAGGTGCTTTGGGACGATGACGTCATGCGGTTTTTTTGAACCATCGCTGTCCTGTTACTGCATACACGGCAGGACTAACAGG
>ML664246.1:1657494-1724202 GCA_007570785.1 Antilocapra americana | reverse complement strand
GGGAGGGAGGAGGGAGGGGGGTTCTGGAGGGGAAGCATATGTAAACCCATGGTGATATCATGTCATTGTATGGCAAAAACAATAAAAAAAAAAAAAAAAAGAGCTAGTGTGTCTTTGAGAACTTCATTTGAGTCAGTGCTGAGATCCTGATTTTTTTCCCTCTGCCAGATTTCCTGTGTCTCTACCCACTTCTTTACCACCCAACCACATCTGGTCTGCTTAGCAAATTCCTGCTCTAAGGGGAAGCTTTTTGAAATGTCCTCAGCTCTGTGAGACCCGCCCTGACCACTCACCACAACCTCTGTGCATAAGTCACCTCCTCATATTGCAATATTCCTTTCATATCTACCTTCCTAGCTAGAGGATGATCTCTGCATCTTCCGTGCACACAGCTGATGCTCAGGAAACCACTGAACCACCACCTGTCATGTATCCTGTCATTCTGGGCTGAGAAAGTCCAGCTTTTGAAAAGCCATCATTTTCCAAGCTCTTCACCTAGAACTCAAATGGCAGTAGGTACTAGGAAATTTGACCAACTACTCATCTATTATAACACCTATATCTCAATCTTCAAATTGGCGATCTCAGAACAAGGGTCACTCAGATCTACAGAAAGTGGAGGAAAATGCCCCAGTAGACAAACTTCTGATCAGCAGGGGTGTAAGAATATCATTCTCAAAGCCTTTAGCAGTAGAGGTTTCTTTCCCTACACTTCTGTGTCTGACATGAAACTCTTACTCTTTTTTAAAAATGTTTAGCTTTTAAATATGAAAGAACTCCATACTCATTAAAGAAAAATTGAAAAGTAGAGAAAAGCAGAAAACAACAAAAACAGTTTTCAGAGTTTCACTATGTAAATAATGTCTGTAACATTTTGAGTATGAATTACTCTCTTATTTATGGACTTTAATAAAAACCAGTCAACAGCACAAGCTGTCAGCTAAAAATCCGAGCCAGATTCCGCAGAAAATACATAGGTGGATTTCATAGTTGGTTCCTACACACACAGGTAGGAAGGAGCTGCCTACAGGCAATTCTGGCAGATCTGGGAGGGGGAGACGAGTTAACAGAAAGGGTGAATTAGCACAGCTGGGTGCCTTTGCTTGATCTTAAGGAGCTTTGTTGCCAATCACTGTTCTGTTCTCTTCAAATCCCCTGGAGCCATGACAAGCCTCAGGCTTCCGGTTCCCATTCATGCAAATACTGATCCACCCTCTCAGGATGTAGTAATGGACAGGAACTTCTTCCTAAAAAATCTGAGGGCCTCTCTAGCGGTGCCATGACCTTCCCCACTGGTTTCCTTGGCTGAACTGGCATATGTGAACTTTAGTTGACAGTGTGACACTCTTTGTCGGGCCCTTAGTGGCAACGCTAGCATCATCACTTGTTACTTACTGTAATGGGACAAGCAACTTCTCAGAATGGAAAGATCATGGCAGAAACATGATGGCTTGCTGCAGTTAATAAACAGATAAATGCAGCTTTCAGGCTGATTAGAGTGGCCCGTCAGGATGTCCTCATCTGTGTGGAATGACCAGGCCCGAAAAAAGGCATACGCTGACTTCTCAACACTGGAATGGATCTTTACCTGTGTGTATATATTTGTCTTACTTACTGTAAAAAGTATTTCTGGGTCCAGAGGAATGAATCACTGCTCTAACTAAAGAAGGCTTACTTGGACTCTAGGAGGCCCTGGGCTAATTGCTGAAGGCGTAAGACACTGTTGTCCAGCTAGGGAGAGACCCATGCACCTGTGTGGATGGAAAGGATTTTAATATTTATGGAATGCTCCCTCTGTGCTGGGTGTTGTGCTGGGTGTTTTGCTAGGTGTTTTGTAAAATTAACATGTTTAATCTCAACAAAGTGTCAGAGAGTATTTTTTTTCATTTTATAGAAGAAGAAACTGAGGCTCAGAAAGCTATTTCCTTCCCTAGCTCATACAGCTGGAATTTTTAACAAAAACTCAAAACTCACATCGCAGTCAGTTTGCTGGAGCAGCATTTCAGTGTGGATGGGCAGGGTTTGGGGGTTTGACCTCCTTGCCATCTGCCTTGCCTTGCTTCTTGAGTCAGCCAGGGTCCAGCAGCCATACCATCCCAGTCTCCCTCCTCCTTCCCTGATGATGCAAAAGAAGAAATGGTGGCTTGAATGGGATGTGTAGATTTAGAGGGTCTTGGGTTCCTACTAGTGGTGTGACTTCAAGTTCACGTCTTGATATTTCTCAGCTCTGGTTCCTCATCCATAGTGGCACAATGTCTACCTTATAGGGTTAAGATCATGCACCTTGAGTTATAAGTGGCTCACACTGCACATGGAGCAGTTCAGCACTCAAGAAACATTAGCTCTTGTGCCTTCACTGCTTCACCAGCGTAGACCTATATGGTCAGCACTGTACCATGTCCTAAAATACTATTTTTTCTGTGTTAATCTTTGTCCCCTGAAAACCATTCCCCTCCCTGGCCTTAAATTCTTTGAGGGGCAAAAAACATGTTACATATTAACATCTTTCATAGTGTGTGACCCATAGGAAACATGAAAAATCAAATACTTAAACCCAAATATTTGATTGATTGATTGATTCCATTTTGTTGACACCACATTCTGACTGTGAGGTGATGGGCTAACAGGAGAGAATTGGAGCCACCCAGTTTATCCAATGACTGGCTGTGAAAGCCCTGTTAAATTTTTAGAAAATTTGTGATCCAGTCATTGAATGGTGGGTGCCTTAAAATTTGCTGTAGTAGGAGCATTT
The DNA here is from genome assembly GCA_007570785.1 of Antilocapra americana. Taxonomy (NCBI): domain Eukaryota; kingdom Metazoa; phylum Chordata; class Mammalia; order Artiodactyla; family Antilocapridae; genus Antilocapra; species Antilocapra americana. Next base: position 1,721,450 of record ML664246.1, on the reverse strand, counting down.
ATACCATGGAAACTGCCAAATCCTACAAAGAAGGGACTCCCTTCACCCCCACACCCAAGCACACATACAGAGCCAGCAAGTACCAGGTTTCCTGATAGTGTAATTTCTCATGCTTCATCATTTTAAAGAAACTCCCGGATGATGCCTAACTTGATATTATGAAAGCAGAAACCTGTAGAGTATTTGAAGACTCCTTATACCAATTTTAAAACTGGAAATTTAAAGACCTCACTTACTTCAGTCTGCCTCCAGTGTAGAAGAATCTTCTTTAAATAATCTTGATGGGTGCCACGGGACCAGCAGTCTCTGTCATGGATAGCTCCAAAAATTCTTCATGATGGCCTGGTCCTATCTTTCCTGTAACTTGCACTCATTGTTCTTGGATTTGCCTGTATTTTGTAGCAAAATATAATGTCTATACTCGCCAAGTGATAGAGTTGAGCACAGCTATCACGTTATAGCTATCATGAGTTCTTTTGTCAGCCTGTGTGGCCTTCATTTTCTCATCATTAAGACCACTTTCTTGGTAAAGAACCTGCCTGCCAGGGCAGGAGACGAAAGAGACATGGGTTCTGTCCCTGGGTCAAGAAGATCCCCTGGAGTAGGAAATGTCAACCCACTCCAGTATTCTTGCCTGGAAATTTCCATAGATAGAGGAGACCGGTGAGCTACATAGAGCCCATGGGGCCACAAAGAGTTGGATGTGACTGAGCAACTGAACAGCAGCAGCACCATTGTAGTTATCCAAGAACTGAACAAAATATCCTGGATTTGGCCAGTTAAATACAATAAAGTGAGACTACTGTTTTATAAGATATTTTTCCACAAGTATATTTCATATTTAGTTAAAAAAAATTCTTTTTCATGGGCATTATTTTCAAGTCAGGCTACATGTCCCACTCTTTGTGACCCCATGGACTGTATGTAGCCTGCCAGGCTCCTCTGTCCATGGAATTGTCCAGGCAAGAATCCTACAGTGGGTTGCCATTCCTTCTCAAGGGGATCTTCCCAACTCAGGGATCAAACCCGGGTCTCCTGCATTGCAGGCAGATTCTTTACCATCTGGGGCACTAGGGATCTACATAATTCATTTCATGAACTTAGCACTTTACATTAATGATAGTTGTATGTCATATTCTCATTACTGTTGCATTTTTATTGAGTACTGATTTTGGTAGCCATCATATTCATTCAACTAATTTTTAAGTTTTATGACCTCCCCTATAGACCTTTCTATAGATAAAGTTTCAAGATTAACGCAAATATTCAGCCTGTTGTGACTTTTCCCATGACTATTATCCAACACAACTTTCTGAAATTTGTCTTCAAGGATATCATGAGAAGTTTTGTCCAATTGTTTGTTGAAATCAGGCATGTTTATATAATTCCCTAGATTTGTCAGTGTAACGATTTCATCCAAAACTGTAGTGAAATTGATATGGTATGCCTTGTTCTTAGTGAACTCAGCCAGCTTCTTGTATTCATCTATTTGTTTTCTAGTTTGCTTATATTGCTATATTTAATAATTGATTGTAGAATTTCATACTGAGAAAAACTTAGCAGTCGATAGTTCCTGGTAGCCACCTTTTCCTGTCTGCTGTGATTCAGAATGACATTCTCTTAATACTTCTCTTAAAACTTCTCCTGTCCGCCTTGCTGTCGCGTGGGTTCCCAGTCATGGGACTCCTGCAAGTCTGGGTCATCCCGTGAAATCATTTGCTCTGTCCTTTAGCGCACGTCTATCTAGTAGAGACACAATGAAACCATGAAAATGAACTGCTGACATAATCTTAAAATTTCTGATAGCCACATTAAATAGCTAAAAAGAAACAGGCAAATTTTTTAAAAAGTCCTTTATTTACTTTGTATTTTGGCCGTGCTGAATATTTGTTGCTGAGTGCAGGCTTTCTTTAGTTGCAGCGCACAGATTTTTCATGGGGGTGGCTTCTCTTATTTCAGAGCACAGCCTCTACAGTGCACAGGCTTCAGCAGTTGTGGCCCATGGGCTTTGTTGCATGTGGGATCTTCCCAGACCAAGACTCAAACCTGTGTCTCCTGCATTGGCATGCAGATTCTTTGCCACTGGACCACCAGGGAAGTCTGAGAAACAAGTAAAATTAATTTTAACTTTATATCTCTGAATGGTTATCATTTCAATATATAACCTATATAAAATTATTGGGATAGTTTACCTTTTTCATACTAAATCTTCCAAATCTAGACTGTGTTTTATACTTGTAATAAATCTTAATACATATATGCCAGGGCTCATGTAGCCAGCAGTATCATATTGAGTCATGCAGGGAAAGACTTCTACTTATTACAAGTGCCTGGACATTATTGTTGCTATTATTATTCTTATGCTGGACTCTATTATCTTGTATTTCATTCCTGTTTTCATATTTATTCTTTTCTTTTCAACATGAAGGGCTCACACAGAGTCAAGAAGGCAAGAGCTAAAGAGAGGTGGAACAGCCTCGCTTTCTCTTTGTCTGTTAATATTAATGAGGGTACCTTTTACAGTGAAACACTGTAAAGAAAACTCGTTAAGGGCAACGACATCCCCTAGCGCACAACTCTCCCTAGGACCACAAAATGGGTATGTTACAAAGGCCTGGGAGCTAATTCTCTCCAGATGTTTGCAAAGCAAGCAAGACCAAAAGGTGGAAACTGAAATTACTAAACACTTAATAAGGAGCTGATGGAACCAAGGCCCCAGGGCTGGCTCAGCAATAGGTAAAACACAGAGACCCTATTTGTTCAGAGGAACTTCAAAGTCCCCTATAAAATCCCAGGCAAGGTGCGAGGCAAAGACACTGCAGAGGATTCTGCAGCATTCCTGCAAAATCAAACCTAGACTGACTTGAGATGCTTCCCCTGGTGCTTAAGAAGAAGACTTGGGGGCAGATCTGGTGAGCAGATGTTTTACTTTTGTTGATGCCCATTACATATAGTATGTGTATGGAGGATATAGGCCTTTCTCTAATGAGGCCAAAGAGGACAAAGCAATCAAACATTCAGTTTAAAAAAAAAAAGGAGCAAATGCCTTTTCTGTATTACGTACTACTCTAGACCCAAACCAAAAAGTTGCTAATGAGATATAGCAGATCCAAATAAAGTTGGCCTTATTATTTACCTTTGTTTTTTCTTCCTTCCCTCTCTTTAATAGTGGGACAAAGAACAAGAAGGTTTGTCTAACATCATACTTACAGATGCTCATGCTGAAGCTGAAGCTCCAATACTTTGACCACCTGATGTGAAAGCTGATTCACTAGAAAAGATCCTGATGCTGGGAAAGATTAAGGGCATGAGGGCCAGGGGGCGACAGAGGATGAGATGGTTGGATGGCATCATCAACTCAGTGGACACGAGTCTGAGCAAACTCTGGGAGATAGTGAAGGACAGGGAAGCCTGGTATGCTGCAGTCCATGGGGTTGCAAAGTGTTGGACATGAGTGAGCAACTGAACACCAACAACAAATAATTACAGGGGAGGAAAGAAGATCAAATAATCAAATGCAGTATCATTTGAAAGTCTGATCAGTTCTCTCTTTGGTCACAAGTTACCTGGAATGAGAAAGCTTTCTAGGATCCAATCCTGTAGCTGTTTTTTTTGCTTTATTTTGTTTTTTTCATTGTTAATCACTGTGACCTGTCAGGTATGCACTGTTTACCTTTCATATTTTTCTCTGGGATTCAAAGAAAGAATGAAATAATACCAGCTGAAAAGCAAGACAAGAAAAGTGATCAAAAGTGCCCCAGGGACTTCCTTGGTGATTCGGTGACTAAGATTCCAAGCTACCCAATGCAGGGGGCCTGGGTTCAATCCCTGGTTGGGGAACTAGACCCCACATGCTACAACTAAAAAGTCCTACATGCTACAATGAAGATAGAAGATTCTCCATGCCAACTAAGACCTGGTGCAACCAAACAATTAAAATAATTTTTTAAAAATCTGACCCCACTCAGTTCAGTCACTCAATGGTGTCTGACTCTTTGTGACCCCATGGACTGCAGAACACCAGGCTTCCCTGTCCATCACCAATTCCCAGAGCTTGCTCAAACTCATGTCCATTGACATGGTGATGCCATCCAACCATCTCATCCTCTGTCATCCTTTTCTCCTCCTGCCTTCAATATTTCCCTGCATCAGTGACCCCACTGCCTAGGCAAAATAACTGCCATGGAGGATGGAAGAGAAATAAAATTCATTAAAATTCGTTAAAACTAAGAGGGTTTTTTAGTTTTTAGTTTTAAGAGAGAAAAACAGGCAGTTCTGGTGTTAGAAATTTCTGGTGTTGCCTCTGGTCTGAGGCAAAATCCCATATCTCCTTGGAGAATCCAAACAAAATGGGTTCCCCTCTTTTTTAAAAAAATAATAGAATTATGTCCATTGCATTCACAATATACTGGTGAGTCAAATGTATAGTCTCTTTGAACTAAGGCTTAGGTTGGATTCCCAGCTCAGCCAGCCACTTACTAAATGTGTAACATCTTAACCCCTCTTGAGTTTCAGTTTCCTTATCTATAAACAGAGCACTGGGGAATAGGGGAGTAGGGAGTGGAGAGAACTTCCTTCCTAGGATTAGTCTGAGGATTAGCAAAGGCAGTGAATGCAAAGCACTGACCTTTCATAGCCCAGCTCTGGCACAGGGTAAGAGATAACTAATAACACCCAAGGTGATAGCCACTGATTATTCATCATCCCATCTTCCATTCACCACTTCTCCTGTAGAAAGATGTCTTTTTGGTATTCACAGCCTTTAGTAGATTGCATTATTGACAGGCAGATTCTTTTCCTTCCTTCACACAAAGGGCAGTTCATCAGGATTATTCCCTGTGCTAATTTCTTCATTAAGAGAAAGAACAGTCTCAGCTGGGTCCCAGACTTGGTGGAGTCCTTCAGTCTGACCATTTGCTGGAAGTATGGCTCCCTCAAATGACTTTCTGAGCTGGATCCTTGGCTAAAGAGCTACGTGTCACCCTGTAGGCATGCTGCCCTCACTTCCCCTTCCTAGGACTTTTGTGCATATGACCAATCCCCATAATAACACATTTCATAAAGTCATGATTTGACAAGAAAAAGATAAATGTAAACACTACACAGACAAACACTGGGAGGAGAAACATCTGGATGTCCACTGCTTGCTTCCTGTTGAGAGAGTTTGGGAACTTGGGGACTTTAACAGTTGGACAGGGCTAATTTTGGAAACAACTTCAGATTTGTACAAAAAGGAAAAGCTCATATTTATTACACTTCACTCATCCAACGAGGGAAGTTGGTGGTCATCTTCCCAGGCCTCTCTGAGAACAAAAGGGATTGAACTGGAAACACAGAGAGGTTTTCTTTTCCCTTTTCATCCTCTCACTTCCAGGGCACACCTTCTCCTTCTCATGACTCTGAGTTCCTTGCTTTCTAACTTTCTTTCTTACATTCAGTTTCTTCCAAGGTTCTGGAAGTCCTGACTTGATTCTGGCTTTACCACTGATGGATCTCTGTCTAAGCCTCAGTTTCCTCTTTTGAAAACAAAATTACTCACAGTAGTAATAGTAATAGCAATCATAGCAATAATAAGTGCTAACCCTCCAATTTTATAAGATTGTGTAGATCAAGTCTCTGTCTTCTCCTCCCAGGTCCCAGAATACGTGATGTTCTTTCTTGCTTCTATATCTTTTAATATGAGGTTTCTCTTTTTCCCTCCCTAGAAAACTATGACTCACTCTTTTAGACCTAGCTGAATATTACTGAAGCAGTGAGAGATTCTTTGTCTCTCTCTCTCACAGGTATTAAAACTAATAGTTCAGGGGACATTTAGTAACAGGGAAAATTTTGAAATGCATCTTTAAGTAAGAAAAAGCAAAGTTATAAAATATATGACCCAAACTGGGTACTGTATTGAGTTAGCTAAAAAGATCATTTGGGTTTTTCCATAACATCTTACAGAAAAACTAGAACACTCTTTTTGGTCATCCCAGTATTATATATATTTACATTTATTTAACAAGACAGTAAATGGGGCTTCTCTTGTTGTGGACTTTGGGCTACAGCTACAAAACTGAAAGAACCTTCCCATTGTAAAGAGGAGATGCTAGGGACATACACAGATGTTATTAAAAAACTGACCAGATAGCCTCGCAACACCCCCCCACACACACACAGACACACCCACACAGACACACTTGAAAATGTTAGTTGCTCAGCGTGTCTAGCTCTTTGCAACCCCATGGATCATAGCCTGCCATGCGCCTCTGTTCATGGAATTTTCCAGGAAAGAATACCAGAGTGGGTTGCCATTTCCTTCTCCAGGGGTTCTTCCCAACCCAGAGATCAAACTTGGGTTTCCTACATTTCAGGCAGATTCTTTACTGTCTGAGCTACAAGGGAAGCCCTCCACCACCTACATAAGAAACGATAAGAAACTCAAATTCAATTTGCCTAAGTACAAATTTCTTACTAATGAGTTGTTGGCTGAATAGAAACTGTTGTGTCATCTCTTCCATTCCTCATGAGTTGCTTCCTTCTCAGGTCAAGTCGTTCCTGGAGAACCACTCCAGGAAATTGAGGCTGCCTGCAAGAAGGGGAGCCTGGCTTCTCCCTTTCTCAGGATGCTGACTGAGTTACAGACACTCTCAGGCCCACCAAGGTGCTGCCTCCCAAACAGAAGAGAATAAGAAAGCTCTTGGGAGGCTGACACATGATCCCTTCCCTAGAGGTGTGGGGGGGCACATGTGAACCCAGCGAGCCCTGTCTGGGTACCCTGAAGGTGGGAGTCAGAGGAGCAGTAGGCGGCAGCAGGGGAAGGAGAAAAAGCGGCAGAGGATCAAGGACGCCACTCTTTAGGATGGAGGGGAGACCTCAGTTTTCCACAGGCCAAAAAGATATTTTGAAGGTAACTGGACTTAAAGCTCCTTGAAGGTCACCCCAGTGGAAAATGGTGGTAGAATGACTGCAAAAGCTGAGAATGGAGGAAGGCAGGACATCAGCTGTGCTGTGTGTCACACAAATACCAGGGGCTGCGCAATATGTAGTTGTCTGGGTGCCTCCTAGTAATCCACACAGACAACCAGTCACAGACCAGGGTGTGGACGCCTCCAGAGACAGGCAGGAGGAGCCTGGGAGGTGTAAAATGGCGGCAGCAGCACTAAGGAAGGGTGTTTCTCTCTTCCTCTTCCCTTCTCTTTACCCAAATCTGGAGATCTAGTAGAAGCAAGGAGAACACACCCAGACATTACACTTCTCACTCCCCACTGAAGACTCCTGCCGGTGACTCAGAACTGTATCGAGGTTTGCAAATCCAGGGATGTTGGGAAGAGCAGAAATTTTAAATTTTAAATTGGGAGTGAGATAGAAAGTTTGCCTTAGGCTAAATGAAAGGATGTTATAACTGAAAGTGACTTTTTTTTTTCTGGATCCATGTTGCTCTCAAGATCCCATTCCTGTTGATGGATGAAAAAAACTTCAGACTTGCTAGTGAAAGATAAGGCTCCCCAGGTGGCCTTGGTGGTGAAGAATCTGTCTGCCAATGCAGGGGACATGAGACACAGGTTCTAGGTCGGGAAGATCCCCTGGTGGAGGGCATGGCAACCCATTCCAGGTTTCCTGCCTGGAGAATCCCATGGACAGAGGAGCCTGGCAGGCTACAGTCCACGGGGTCGCAAAGAGTTGGACAAAACTGAAGAAACTTAGCAGACAAGCAATGAAAGCTAATGCAGTCTTTGCTCACTTGTCCAGAGAGCAGTCCATACAGAATTGTCCTGGGTTTCCATAATAACTTAAAGGGAAACATTCACAACGTCCAGAGCCCTTGATGTCCTACAGATGACGTGGGAGGATGTCCTCAAATTCCAAGCAGCAGGAACCCACTTAGGTGGCACCAACCGTGACTTCCAAATGGAATAGTGCATCTACTAAAGGAAAAGGGATGGTGTCTACGTCCTAGATCTGAAGGGGGCCTGGGAGAAGCGTCTGCAGATGGCTTGTGCCGTTGCTGCCATAAAAACCAACTGATGGGCGTCGCATCCTTGAGGACACAGCCCAGAGGGCTGCGCTGAAGTTTCCTGCTGCCACTGCCAGCGCCCCTGCTGCTGCCCGCCTCATGCCCAGAGCCTTCGCTGACCAAACGCTGGCAGCTTCCAGGGGCTGCTGCTTCTGGTGGTCACTGATCCCAGGGCTGACAGCCAGCCTCCCACGGAGGGGTTGTGTGTTAACCCACCCACCACTGCGCCCTGTACACAGACGCTCCTCTGTGCCCTGTGGTCACTGACAGCCTTGCAGCGAGAAGGAAGCTCACTCAGTGGGTCTGAGGAGATGGATGCCGCCCAGAAAGCTCTGCAGGCACGTGGTACCATCCTGGTGCACACCTGTGGGAGGTCACGCCTCACCTCTGCTTCTGCAGAGGGGCTGGAGAGAAGGAAAAGAACGAGCAGGATGTGCTGAGCAGGCCGCAAGGAGGAATGTCAGGGTGCATGGACCACTCCAGCTCCCAAGTTCACGGCTACTTCGCCTGAGGTCGCAGACGGGTCTGAAGGCGCAGGCGCCTCTGTGCCTGCCCAGCGGGTCCTGTAGAAGACGGGAGACCTCAGCCGCCACTGTGGACTGGTTTGCTGGTCTACAGGTCCCACTGCTCAGGTGACTGAACGGGTAGGAACAACCACTTGGTGGTCCTCAGCTGCTCATCCCTAGGCTCTTACACAGAAACCAGAAATAAGATCAGCAGGAAACAGTTTCTTTAAAAAAAAAAGATAAAAGGAATGCAATGCAGTCTCTAGGTTTGAAACTCTTCCAGGTAAATATTCTGTGGATTCTGCTAGTCGAACTTCTGGGACCACTTCTTCCTTCTCAAGGTATTTCCCCTTTTCCTCCCTATTTCTATGGTGACATCTGGGTTTAGGCAGAAGTTTATATATCCTCTTTACAATGGGAAGGGATGTCTCTAATCTAGGCACTGTGTCTTCATTTTACAGATAAGAAAAGGAAGGTGGAGGAGCCTGTTAAGGGCACCTGGCTGGCGAGGTGAACAGCTGCCTCCGAGGTGAGCAGAGTTTGACATATACAAGTCTGCTTGTATATGGTGGATGGACTGGCAATTGACATGTCACAGCAGAAAAATGAAGAGCATGCTGGCTGGATTTGGATGGCCATGGTGCCAGATCTTGGCACACTCATCAGGATACTCTCAGATTCACATAACACACACCAGCCTAACACATTGGAGTCATTTCTAACCTTATGGAAAATAGACATGGTCCAGTAAAGGACATAGGACTTCACATGTTTCAGTATAAAATTGGTGCTATTCTATTAGCATATTCCTCATTCAACTGTTAGCATCTATTTCATGTGTTTTATACATAAGGTAAAATTCTAGGTACTAAGGATAAAGAAAAACAACACAGATGGTCCTTGTTCTTACTGAACTTTTATTCTAAAAAGGAAGGGAGAGGTCACATATGAGGGGCTTCTCTGCTGCCGCCACGATGCGCCATGTTGCCTCCTACCTGCGGGCTGTCCTCGTCGGCAACTCCTCTCCCACCACTAAGGAAGGACATGAAGAAGATCCTTGATAGCATGGGCACTGATGGCTCAACAAGATCATCAGTGAGCTGAGTGGAAAAAAACCTTGAGGACCTCATTTCCCAGGGCGCCAGCAAGCTGGCCATCATGCCCACTGGCAGGGCTGTGGCTGTCTTCACTGCCCAGGGTCTGCAGCTCCTGCTGCAGGTTCGGCCCCAGGGCAGAGCAGAGAAGAAAGCAGAGTCAGAGGAGGCAGCTGACGACTTATTTGACTAGAGTCCTGTGTGTGTGCTCAGTCGCTTCAGTCATGTCCAACTCTTCCACCCCATGGACTGTAGCCCGCCAGGCCCCTCTGTCCATGGGATTCTCCAGGCAAGAATACTGGGGTGGGTTGCCGTGCCCTCCTCCAGGGGATCTTCCCAACCCAGGGATGGAACCCAAGTCTCTTACATCTTCTGCATTGGCAGGCAGATTCTTTATCACTAGTGCCACCTGGGAAGCCCAACTAGAGTCCTGCTCCCCTGCAAATATAACCCTTTTTCTTGTTTAAAAAAGGGGGGGATGGAGAGAATGAAAACTAATTGCACAATGAATGTCTTATTGCATTTTTTGATAAGTTCTCTGATAGAGAAATTTAGCACCCTATGAGACCATAAAATAGGGCATGTCTATTGGGTGAGTCAGAGAATCTTTTCTTTTCTTGATGGACTGGCCTCTGAGCTAAGCTAGAAAAGATGAATGGAAGCTAGCCAGGGGGAAGGGTAGTGCTATAAGAATGTTCCAGATTACCTGAGCTAGTCCTATTGAGACAGAGCAGGGCTCGACCACAGACTTAAAAAAAGAGCTGGGGTGACTGGACAGTGGTAAGGTCAGTTGTATGAGATTATAGATTGAGTAGATATTGGATTACGTCCATGGTCCACCAGGCCGTGCATGCAGGAAGAATCAGACTGGGCGTTTCCTGGGAAGACACAGGAAAAGGAAAAACTAGCCAAAATAGAACTGTATCATTTCCACATTTCAACGTGATGTGACAGAAAATTCACCTAGTAGTACTTAAAACTGAGGCGAGCAAACTTTTTCTGTTAACGGCCAGCTAGTAAATACGCTTAGAGGCCCAGCTTCTCTGCAGCAGCCTTCCAGCTCTGCAGGGGTAGCACAAAAGTAGTCAAAGGCAATGCGTGCTGCGTCCCGATAAAGCTTCATTTATTGCCCATGGGCTGTACTTTATTTTATGCATAAAATAACATATTTAAGGTTCACTTAGCAAGCGGTATATAGCAGTAGGTGGTTTTAGGGTTAGTTCAACAGTTTGGAGAAGGGAAAGGCTACCCACTCCAGTATTCTGGCCTGGAGAATTCCAGGGACTGTATCATCCATGGGGTCACAAAGGGTCGGACACAACTGAACAACTTTCACTTCACAGCAACAGTACGAGGTGATGAACTGGAGAATCACCCACTTCCCTATGGTCTTGTGAGCATATAAAACCAGATCCTCCTGGAGTTTTTGCTTTTACTTTTAAAGGCAAGTTCCTTAAATTAATAGTCAAGGGAACATAGACCCTTGAAGAAATTCACTGAGAAGTTTCGTAAGGGGGACAACTCAGGTTGTTTTTTTTAGTTTATTTTTAACTGGAGTATAGGAGATCCAACCAGTCAATCCCAAAGGAAATCAACCCTGAATACTCATTGAAAGGACTGATGCTGAAGCTGAAGCTCCAATACTTTGGCCACCTGATATTAACAGCCGACTCATGGGGAAAGATCCTGATGCTGGAAAAGATCGAAGGTAAAAGGAGAAGAGGGCATCAGAGGGTGAGATGGTTGGATAGCATCATCAGCTCAGTGGACATCAACTCGGGCCAACTCTGAGAGATTATGAGGGACAGGGAAGCCTGGTGTACTTCAGCAAATGGGGTTGCAAGGAGTCGGACACGACTTAGCGACTGAGCAACATGGCTGCTTTACAATGCTGTGCTGGTTTCTGTCGTACAACAAGGTGAACCAGTCACAGGTATACATGTATCTCCTCCCTCTCGGGCATCTCTCCCCTGCTCCTCTAGGTCATCACATCACCTAGCTGAGCTCCCTGTGTTACACAGCGATTTCCCACTAGCTATCTGGTCTACACATGATAATTATATGTTTCAGTACTACCCTCTCAATTCATCACATTCTCTCCAGTCAGGGGTTTTAAGAGCTAAATGAGAACGAGTGGTTCATAGTGGTTAGGCTAACCAAGGGTAGAAACTAGTACTCTGGATAGAGTAGAGTAAATTGGCTAGTCTGTCTGGGATTTGTCAGTATAGATGTTCTTTGGTTAGCAAAGGGTCTTCATTTTGGCCCTGTAGGTACCGGATTCCAGGAGTCCTTCAAAGTTTACTGTCCTTCATCAGGTTTCACTAGATTCTACTGTTTAGAACCAGTTGTGATAAAAATACAAGTCAGTTTTGATTTCTCCTAGCAAATGTTGCTTCTAGTGGAAGTTTTACCTTTTACTGTCAGTTCCCAGATAGCTGCTAAAATCCTAAGCATCACTTGTTTAAAGGTCAGCATCTCTTCAAGAGGAAGGGCACGGTCAGAGGAGCTCTTGCTCACAGCACTGACTCTCGTATCAGGGAAGAAATCATTCCCAGAAGCCTCCTGTCCACCCCTGCCGTCTTACTCTTATGTCTCCTTGGTTAGAACTAGGTCCCACATGCACCTCTAGATCTGTCACTGGCAAAGAGGACAGGTCATCACAACCCTTCCTGGGCTGCCTGTCTGATACCTGAGCCAGCTATCTGGCTGGGCATCTGTGAGCAGGGAGGAAGGGCTTTGATGGTTATTAGGAAGGCCACCAACCACGTCTCTGGACAACCACTACCGGCCTTCCTCCTAGTTAACAGGAAATGCAGTGACAAGGGGGACCCTCGGTCTTGAAGAAGCTATCTGATAGAGAATCTAACACGCTCTGCAAGAAATCAGGAGGCTCTTCAGAGTGCAGTCCCTGGTCATAGCCTGAGTGCTCTGAGTGAGTGTCAATAGGGTTGGCTGCTAATGACAATTATCATACCTTATCTATTTGGAGATTTGGATTTTGTTTTTCATTAGAATGCTTAAAGGGAATGTCCTGCCATCCAATTCCTCTTCCTAGGGCCGCACAGAACCAAGCTCAGGAAAAAGCTCAAGGATAGGAAACTCCAGTTTATCTATAAAGCAAACATACTTACAGTTTAAATAATCAGCCATAGGTTATTGGATGTATTCTATTTATATACTACTTTTATGAGAAACTGGCAAAGTATATATACACATGTCAATGTTAGGGATTTAGTAAGAAAAGCCATTTCCAGGGTATGTTATAATTAAAGTCACACTAATTCAGCCCAACCCTTAAACACCTACTCTGCCTCACTCTGCACTGTGAGATAATGATATAATTATAACCCTGAGGCATTGCAGGACATGAGAGAAAGAATGAACTCTTCAAGTTTTTATGTTAATTGTATGTTACTGTTGTCTAATTATTTGTCAGGGGAAGGCAATGAAGAGTGATGAGAAAAACATGGGTTCTGAAGCTCCAGGCTTTGGATCCCAGCACTACCACTTACTAACTGCCTGCCTCAGTTTCCCCATCTCTGCAGGTGGAGTTTTTTTTTTTTGTATCCTCAAGGTCAGTTTTAGATTAATCAGAGATTAATTAAAGATTAATCATAGGCTTTTTTGTTTCTTTTAACTAATTTTTAAGTTAAAGTTACAAGCCGAAACTTGAGCTCTTCTTTAACATTTTAAGTTTGGCTTCAAATCTTATTAATTCATTTATAAGGCCAGTAAATTTTAACAATCACTTTTGAGAAAGTCTATGACTAACATTTGCTTTCATTTACACACCTGGTTAATGAAACATCTTTACATATTTCAAAGTGCATTTAATGTATTTGATTCCTTTCTTATTGATTTCAATGGTCTGACAACAGTTTCCTTAATTAAAAAAAAACCTAAGTCTAATACATGAAACTTAGAAATATGGGAAACTGTAGCTCTCTTAGATATTCTAATACAGTACATAAACTTAGTGAGACTTCAAATGAAAATCACAAGTTTAATCAGGTATTTGATTACATAATTTAAGTTGGAGTTACAAGACTGTCACTCTGTTTGGCCAAATTCATTGTAAACATTAGAAATATGTAACACTTGCATAGATTCCCTCAGCCTGAAAGATTAATATTTAACAAGTCTCTATCTGTTCAGACAAATATCGCTGAAAGTCACTGAGGTTACTTTCAACCGAGAGAACTGTCTTCAGCTACCTGCACTGACTCCTCACATCCCACTTGGAAAACCAGTGTCTCTCCCCTTGGACTATGTGGGTGCCCTTCTGAGTTTGCTCGTCACTGAAGATTTCAGACTTTGCCAGGATGCTGACTGGACTCCTGTTGCTTCTGCTTGGATGTGCCTAAACTGTATTTGTAGTTGCAGATCAGTTTCAGAAAGAGGCTATTTATGTTGCTCTTGTCCTCAGAGTTCATTTATACCCATTTCTATGTGTGTGCTCCAGGAAGCCTGTGACTAGGAAGCCTGAGTTAGTCTCTCGGTTGGGTTTTGCATTTCCTCCACAAAACCTTAAATCTGTAAGTGCCTCTTCACTTCTTCCAGGACTCCAGAGTTGCATATCCTTGGTTATCGACACTGCATATGTGCATTGTGTATTGGATATTGAAATGACAACTGATTGAGTTTCCAATCTCTCTTATGACTTCGCTTGTGGTCACAATATGTGAGATCAGTCTATTAGCAAGCTATGCTTTTGAGATTATACTACCCACCCTGCGGGGTTGTTGTAAATTAGCATGAATGAATGTTAAGCCCCTGCCCTGGTGATGGTACACTGTAGGCACTCGGTCAGCCTTGGCCACTACTGCTGTTTTCACAACTCATTGGTCCTAATGCATTTTCTAATTGCTAACACTGCTCATTTCCTCACTGGCCAGCTTACGTCTTATCGTTAATTATGACATCATTGCAGCCCTGCATAAAGCCTCAGTTGTCAGAATTTCCTTGATGGACCAGTGGTTAAGAATCTGCCTTCCAATACAGGAGACATGGGTTCAGTCCCTGGTCAGGAAGCTGAGATCCCACATGCCATGAGACAACTAAGCCTGCGCACGCTGCAGCTACGGATCCCACGCGCTCTGCCTGCCACAGTGGAGACCCCGCGAGCTACAGCCAACACCTGATGCAACCAAAAGTACTAAAAAAAAAAGAATAAGAAAAAAAGGTTTTAAAAAATCCTCAGTTGTCCTGCCCCTTTCTTTCCTCATCAGACTTCTATGGCAAACCCCCAAGCTTTCTTCTTAAATTGCCACACTTACTCTGAGGCTGTGAGATTGCTTCCAGTGTCGCTAAGGAAACACAAGCACTCAAATGGTAACATCCGCATACTCCCATCTCCATATCCAACCACCTCCCTGCACCTATGCATGTTTCTCTCAGATGAACTCCTAGCAAAACCCAACCCCTCTCTTTGTGTACTAGATCCCATCTCCGTCTGTATGAGAATACTGCTCTTGCAGTCTCCTCCCTCTCTCGAGCATTATCAATATTTTCCTCTCTAATAGATCTTGCCCATGTGCTATTCCACAATCGTTATTAGCCCTCCCATCCCTTTTCCAATCTTCTCTTGACTTTTTCTTGCCCAGTAAAGCTCCATTCTTTAAAATTTCCTTTTCAAAGCCCCTTCAATGAGTTGTCTCCATTTCTTTTCTCCCATTATCTCTTGAGCACAGTCCAATCAGGCTGTTGCCATATCACTCCAGGGAAATAGTTTTTTTATCAAGATTGCAAATGACCTCTGCTCAGTTCTCAGACCTCATCTCATTTGATTTATCTGCAGAATTTAACACTCTGAAAGTCTTTCTTCAACAAACTTCCTTGTTGTTTGTCTTATCTGTTAGCAGCTCCTTCTCAGCCTACTTTGCTGCTTTTCCTCTGGTCTCTCAGCATTAAGAAGCTCAATCCTCGTTGAGCTTCTCAGTCCTTTGGACTTCTAAGCCTTTCTCTCCACTCTTTTTCCCTTGGTGCTATCATCGAATCTCATGATTTTAAATGCTATCTATATACCAGTAGCGGCCAAATTTATGTTCCTATCACTGACCCATCTACTCAGCATCTCCACTTGGGAGTCTAATGAGCATCCTAAACTTATTATTGTCCAAAATTGAGGTCCTGCGCTTTTCCCAACAGGCTTACTTGTCTTCTTCATTTCAGGAAATAGAAGCTCTAGCTCTCCGTTTACTTAAGGCTTCATGGCATGCGGGACCTTCCCAGGCCAGGGATTGAGCCCATGTCCTCTGCAGTGGTAGGTGGATCCCATCTTCTGTACCACCAGTGAAGTCTGAACAGTACTGTAATATCTATAATGATTATCGTCATCATCTAACTGAGACCTTCCCTGGACACATATGAAAAGTTACAAGTCATCCCAACCACTTTCCAATTTCCCCAGTCCCCTTAATTACTTAATGTCTTCAGCACCCATCACTACCCTTGTATATGATGTATATTACATGTTTATCTTATTTGTTTTATATCATCCTCCATCAGCATGTAAGCTCCAAGGAAAAAGCGAACCTTGTTTTATTCTATGTATTCCCAGTGTCTAGAATAGAAATTGCATATAGAGGTTTTAGATTAAAAGCCGCTATACATGACAGTTCAGTTCAGTCACTCAGTTGTGTCCGACTCTTTGCGATCCCATGAATCGCAGCACGCCAGGCCTCCCTGTCCATCACCAGCTCCCAGAGTTTACCCAAATTCATGTCCATCGAGTCGGTGATGCCATCCAGCCATCTCATCCTCTGTTGTCCCCTTCTCCTCCTGCAGTATACAATTAGTGATCCGTGTAAAATAGACTTTGATATTTCAATTGCTCAGGTTTGGAATTTGACTGAAACCAGGGTTGGTATTGTTTATTTACCCAACAAATTTGCATATACACTCAACTTATGCAAGACTTTGTGCATCAAGGAGAACAGCCTCATACATAGTGGATCCATGAAAGGAGCTTCTTATTGTACTCTATTTCTGCTGATGGAGGAGAAGGAGTGGCTTGACTTTCTTGTTAACAAAGTCGTAAGCTTCTTTTTTTCAGTGAAGATCTGGCTGATGTTAAGGTTTCCTGTTCAGAAATACAAGGAAGTCTCATAAGTGACAAGTACACTTCCTAATTTCTCCTTCCTGACCCATTTGCATTTCATCACATGTGCAGGCCCTCCAGTAAGCAACTCTTATGCCAATAATGAAGAGCCCAGCATCTTAATTTGAAAAGTGCTTATCAGCTTGAGGTTAGCCTCTGTGCATCACAGTGTTCTTTAATAAATCGAATAATGCATTTCTCATTTGCAATTAAATAATACCTTAAAAGGCTCTGCCTTTACACTCAGCACCGAGGGTGGACGCTGTGGTGAGGGCCGTGGCTCTTCACCAGGTCCTTGAAAGCAAATCATAGAGGACCTTAGTAGAGAACATAAAAAAAAAAAAAGTATTAGTAGAAAATGAAATTAAGATGTAAATATCAAATCCAAGGCTAGCTTGCTTCCCCACTTAGGGCTGTTACTGCTGAGTCTATTATTTCCACCAAGTTTTTTTTTCAAAGACCACATCCAGTTGTATAAAAAATTTGAGGTAGTAATAAGTATATTTGCATATGATATACGTATAATTTGCATAGAATTATACACTATCTCCAGGAAAACTCCAAGTTAAAATAAAATTAGTACTATTTTTCCTTATTGTGCTTTCCTTAGTTTCTGTCTCAGTCTTCCTGGCTCCCCACTGCCTACGGGGGAAAAATGCAGTGTTTCCTGAATGGCACCCTGTCCATCACAGGCCATCATCTGCCACCTCTTTTCTTGTTTCCTGCATTACCTTAGATGCCAGGCCCACAGAACTACTCATGATTTTCTGACATACCATGGGAAAGTACTATCTATTGACTGTTCTTAGCCACTTTTTACTGCCTTCCTTCTGAACAGAAACCATGGTTTTCTTCCTTCTGGCATTTGTGTGCCATCTACTGCCGGGGCCCTCAAAAAGCTCCAGGGTATAAGTTTTGATTGCTTTACTGCCAAGTGGTACATCTACCCCCTTGGTCAGTGACTGGTTTATGCATGGGTATGTGATGCAATCCTGGCAAATGAGAAGTACAGGGAAGCCTGTTAGGGGAGTTCTTAGAAAGTTTCTTGGAGTCTTCAAAACGGACACCAAAAGAACAGAGCCTCACCTCTTTTCTGCTTCTAGACAGGGCAACAGAGGAGGTAATGCTTAGAACAGCTTCAGCATCTTATAACCATGAGGGGGAGTAACCCACATGAGATGGCAAAGTAGAAAGGAGGAGGAACCCTGACTCTTGAGAGGTCACTGTGCCTCCGGTTAAGCAATCATAATACAATCATAATCATAATGCAATCATAATTATGACTTAAGGCTCAGGCACTGTTATGAGCAATTTACACACATTCACGCAGTTAATCCTCTAACTGCCATATGCAATGGATGTTTTTATTATTTCCATTTTACAATTGAGGAAACAGAACCAGGGAGGGGTTAATGTGCCAAGGTCATGTTCCTTATCTATTTGTTTGCTCTTTCAGCTTTTTATTACAGAAAATTTAAAGAATATGCTAAAGTAGAGAACAATGTAATGAATCCCCAGGTACCCATCCATCATCTAGTTTAAACAATTAGCAACCCATGACCAGTCTTGACATCTGTGGCCCTGTCCACTTTTCCTCTGTCCCACATTATTCTGAAGCAAATCCCAGATCTCATATCATTTCATTCTGGGTTACATCATGCATGACAAAAACTAAGAGCTACTTTTATGGAGGCTTCTGTTACAGCTAAAACTAGCCTCTAAATATTAGTAACTTTCTCATCATAAAAATTTGAAAATGTAGATAAGCTGAAAACAAAATATAGAAAATCATCCACAATATGATCACCTAAAAACAACTAATAATAGTTAACGTACTTCCTGTCAATACTTTGTATACGTTTGTTTTGAGTGTGGGATTGTATTTTCTCCAGTTATTATGACCTGAGCATTTTCCATCCTCATTCCAGCCCCAGGATCTTTGGGTGCTGGGCTCCCACTATCCTTGCTTCTTCTGGGAACTTGAAAAAGTGCTCCCTTTGCTCTCTGTACAGCACTTCCATTACAGTACTTTAATCACATGCAGCCACTTTCTATTTACCTGTGTTTCTGACTAGAGCAGGTGTCTGGTGCCTATATCGTTACAAGAAATGATCTGATAGAAGTAATTATTGGGAAGATGATATGGAACATGGGTTGCCTATATCATGCAGTGTGCACTCTACAAGGAGGCAGTGGAGGAACTTCCCTCTCATCCCAGGGGTGGGTAAAAACCATGTTGCTCCTGAAAAACAGATGTGCTTTCTTTAGTGGATGCCATGAACAGTTGCAATGTAAGTTTGTGTTCATTTGTGCTTTGATGTCTAAATAGTTCAGAGCTGAAATCTGCCTCTTACTTTGAAAAGTGTTTACAGTTTTCAAGGCATGAACTCTCTCACTAGTTTTAATTTACTTTATCTTCCCTTTGCCATGAGTTATTTATATGTGAAATAATCACATGGTATCATGACAGGACCATTTTTGACGTGTGAATTCATGACTTCCTTCTTTTCTGATGAAAGTATCATGCAAGTTCTGTGCCTTCTTGCTTTATAGGCAGTAAAATTATAGCTGACTTCCCTTTCTAGATTTGTTTAGAAGTCTAAAGTCTTAAAGGAGGATGAATTAAGTGTCCTGTATGGAGAGAAATGGCTTCTGGGAGGAACATGGAAAGAGGAGGATTTCCCCAAGAATGACAAAGAGATTCCCAGAGGTTTTGAATCTGTGGCCTTAGAGAGAGCAGAAAGAAGCAGAGCTCACAAAAGTGGCACAATGCCAGGAAGAGTGGCCAGCCCACTTACCCAGTAAGAGCAGGCTTGGATTAGATTTTAAGCTTAACATCTGAAAAACAAAGAAATACTTTTTATATACATGACTTGGCAGACTGGGATTCATATTTGCTAACTGGACTTAGTGAATTTGTGAAAGTCCTCTCAAATCCATTATGGAATGAGACTTCCCAGGTGGCTCAGTGGGCAAAGAATCCCCCTACAATTCAGGAGACACAGGAGATGCCAGTTCAAGTCCTTAGTCAGGAAAATCCCCTGGAGGAGGGCATGGCAACCCACTCCAGCATTCTTGACCAGAGAATCCCATGAACAGAGGAGCCTGGCAGCTCTGGCCCCTAGGGTCGCAAAAAGTTGGACATGACTGAAGTGACTGAACATGCTCGCATGCACAAACAGAGAAGAAAACCATCATTATTGTGGGGAAAATATGATCTTTGGAGACAGACTTGTCATTATGCTACTTCAGGCTGCGAAGTTTTTCCCTTGGTTTTCTCTAATCACCTCCCAGCTGGGGTAGCAGCACCCAGTCTTGCTGCTTCAGTACCTCCCTCACTGTCACGGTTATCTTTTGCAAATGCAGATCCATTTGGGTCACCTCTTCAAGTTCACCAGTAGATCCCATTTATCCCCAGGATAAAGTCTACAAGGTCCTTCATCATTTGCTTCTTCTCTGCCTCCATAGCCTCATCTTCTATAAACATCCACATTCCAACCCAAACTTGGCTCATGCAGTAGGTCCTACTTGCTCTTCTGCAAATGCACTATCTCCCTCATCTCTCTGGTTCTTGCACATACTCTTCTAGTTGTTCATAATGTCTTTTCATTGACAAACTCTTGTTATTTATGAACTCTTCCCCAGGACTTCCCTGGTAGTCCAGTGGCTAAGACTCCATACTCCCAATGCAGAGTTTGATCCCTGGTCAGGGAACTAGATCCTACATGCCTCAACAAAGATCAAAGATCCCATATGCCACAACTAAGATCTGACACAGTCAAATAAATAAATAAAACTATTGAGAAAAGAAGAACTCTTCCAGGACATCACTGTCAGCCTTCTCCAGTCTCTGGGCTCTCCGTGGGGGTCGGGTGTCGTGTCCCTGCCATGTGTTCCCAGAGCATTCTAAGGTTCCAGCTCTGTCACCTGTCACAGTGTTTTTGAACTGCCTGTGTCACAGTAAGAAAGAACATGGAGATTTGTCTGCCGTTGTTAAAAATAATAATTATACTGTTAATAATAATAAAAAATAAATATTAAATAAATAATTGTCATAATGTTAATAATAATAATGTTAAAAATTGTCTGCCATTGGGATATCTTTGATGATATCTTTGATGCTTGGTAAAATGGGAGCAGGAAGACACTGCAGAGACGGGTGCCAGGAGTCTAGAAGAAACCAGGGAGAAGTCTGGGGCTGAGGTTCACACTTGGCAACAGAACCTGAAGGCAGAGTGGTTTGGAGCACAGGGTGAAGATCTAGTCATATATGCCTGAGGCAAAGACTGCTGAACTCTGCTCTGATATCCATTCTCTTTGTTTTCCCTTTTTGTAATTAAAAAAAAAACCTCCAAAATTTCAGGTGGTCACATGGCTATCCAGCCCTAATTTGGCTGTGGCCCTCCTTATGAAAAGAATAGTATATAAAGAGGGGAAGGAGAGAGGAGTGAAGTGTCAGAGGGAAAGATCAAAGCCTGGGTCTAGAGCTAGGAGCATTAGAGACCGAGAGCAGGTCAAGACTAGTGTGTTGAAAGCCTTAGAGTGCTTCTCCATCACACCTGAAGTTTCTTTCTTTGTGAAATGAACTCAGTGAAAGTCACACTCTCGGCCCCTCACTACACTTTATTCACTCTCCCCCAGGACAGTTGGAAAAGCTTAACTGATTGGTAAGTAAACACTGGCCTAGTCAGATGAACTCTTCTTTTACTCCTTCTAAGAGTAAGCTGCCCCAAGGGTCATAATTCTATTTGACCTCTCCATGCGGTGAATAGCAGAGGAAACTTAGCCCCTGTAGGGAAATAATTAACACTTGGGGCGCTCTCAGTCCAACCCAGAGGACATCAATACGGTTAAGCAGAAAAGCAGCACACGCTAGGCAACAGAAACCCCAGCCAGAGGACAGGGAGGGGAGAGACGTCTAGAAAGCAGCTCAAGTTATGTGTGAGGCATTCCAACCCCACGCTGGAACTCCCAAAGAGATGCAAAAGGGGAAAAGCTATGAGTAAGCCACATGGCAGGTGAAGACTGATAATAGAGCAGATTTAGGGGAAAACCCTTAAAGTGACCTAACCCTGGTTCCATCAGCTATGGCAATGAAGGGGCGATTTAGGCTGCAATACTCAACTAATACTTGACGGCCTCCTGATAGGTAACTAATACTATTCCAGGTGTTTTGTAGAACTTAGGGGAGAAGCAGTCTAACACCTAATAAGTTTATGGTCTAATACAATTTACTGAAATGTCAACTTTTCTTCCTGCCACGGAAGGAAACAAACCCACATTTTCCTCAGAGGCTTCCACTCAAATTCTTTCCAGTTTTACCCCTCCTTGTTTTATTGATTCTGCAGCTTGGTGGAGAGGGTGTGAGATTAGATTAGTTTGAAGGAAGCAACCAATAAGATACAACTAAACCTCTCAAATCTTGTTGAAGGACTAAGGTTTTTAGAATGCAGGATTTTGAAAATGCTCAGATCAGATCAATTTAAAAAAAAACAAACAGATATACTTCACCATTCCTGGTTTTTATTGTTGTTGTAGGAGAAAATTCTGAATTCAGCAAAATTCTCGTCCTAAATAAGTGTTTCATAATGATATTCATACAAGTTCTTGCTATAACAGAGCTAACAAGGGCCAGATTGGTTGTGGTTGAGTTACAGTTGCCATTTTGTGGGCTGCATGTTTGTAAATCAGCCAGATCATTGCCTTAATTGGGGTCATTTGGGGGTTTTGGGGTGGTGTAATGAGGTCACTCCTTTTCACTCCTGTGGTTCTTCATTAGTCATTTTGTGTGCAATAGCCATGAAGAGGCCAGATTGTGTACTTGCTTTGGGAAAACCAGCAGACTTCCAAAGCATGTGCTTTTTGTAGATTACTTAAGGTGTTGAAAATAATTTTTCTTAAACTTTCTGTAGTTCTTTTCTCTCATAAGTAGAGAGGTAGAGTAGGCTGGCATAGAGTAAAGACGGCAGCCTTTGGAGCCAGGCAGCTCTATGTTCAGCACATACTTCCTGTAACATTAGGTGAGTTCCTTAAGACTTTAATTTTTAATTTTTTCTTTCTTTGGCTGCCCCTTGTCTCAGTTGCCTTCATGGGATCTTCCCTATTTGTTGTGTCATGCATCTAGTTCCCTGATCAGGGATCAAACCTGGGCCCTCTGATTGGGAAGAGTCTTAACCATTGGATCAGGGAAGTCCCTCCTTAAGCTTTCTGAGTCTCAGCCTTCCCATCTGCAAAATGGGATAGGACTACTTTGACCATGAGATAAATGCTAGTCTTAGTGACATTGTGTATATAAAGTCCTCGTCTACATTAGGGGCTTCCCTGGTGGCTCAGGGGTAAAGGAGGTCAAAGAAGAGTTTGATCCCTGGGTCAGGAAGATCCCCTAGAGAAGGAAATAGCAACTTACTCCAGTATTCTTCCCTAGGAAATCCCATGGACAGAGGAGCTTGGTGGGCTACTGTCCATGGTGTCCCAAAAGAGTCGGACACAAGTTTGCAACTAAACTACAACAACAAATCCATGTTAGGCAATCAAACATGATGACCCAATGACTTTGGAAACAGAAACAAATGATAGAAAATCTAGAATGATTTGCTAAATAAAGACAAGAGGAAATGAGCATTCAGGAAAAAATGCATAGCTTTGAAAATGTACTGTTAATCAAGTAGGGACATCAGGAAGGAATGAACTGAACAAAAGCATATTTCACTCTGTGCTGCGCGCCATAGTGATTTCCAAAGACCAGAGAGACGTGGCCCTTTCCTTGAGGTTCACTCTCTCCCGTTAGAGATATGAGTGTTAGATACACGTAAACCTCTGAAACAGTAAGTTAATAGAGGTCAACCAGTACCAGAATCATTGCCTGACACATGGTTGAAACTCCATAAATATTTGTCAAGTGAATGTATGGAGGCTGTCTCTCTCTAAGCAAGTAATAGATCGTATGGCTTCAAAACTTTCAGAAAGAGGAATAACAAAAACAAATCACTGGTGAAAATTAAAAAAAAAAAATCACTTAAAGTCTCTGAAAATTTTCCTGAGGGCATACAGCAAAGGGAGAAAGATTCATTCAAGAAAACCTACGAAATCTTGATAAGATCAGTGAAAGTCCATGACATCTGAGGCAGAACCCACTCTTCTACCCCTCTCTACAGCTTCCTGTTACAGAATCTCTGCTCCGGCCACATGCAGTCAAGAAGACAGGACCCCTGTGCCTCCAGCCCCCAGGTTACAGCTAAAGTTACACACAGGGAGGGGCAGGCTGCCCTTTCCTATCTTCCCCAGCCCCACGTCCCAGAAGCTCTATTCTGGGCAGGCATGGCTAAAAGGATGGAGTTCCCCTTCCTCACCCAGCTCAGGCTCACAAGAAGGCTGCAGAAGCTGAGAACACTGGAGCCCATCACCCCTGTCCCACTTGCTTGGAGGGTGGAGGTTCCGTGTCGGGAGGAGAAAGCCAAGGAGACGAGGGGCCGCCACCTCATCCAGTGCCCACTCTGGTAAAAAACAAGTCTCTGTCCCTCGTTCTGCTGCAGTGGCACAGGGTTTCCACCCACACAAAGCCGGGTCAGGAGGACTGAAGAATCCCATAGCTCTGCCTGAGGGATTGCTTTTATTTGGAACAGTGGGGGGAACTCCATACTGTGGCATGCTCAGAACAATGCGGAGTGTGTGCGTGTGTGTATTAGTCGCTCAGACATATCCAACTCTTTTGTGACCCTATGGAATGGAGCCCGCCTGGCTCCTCTGCCCACGGAATTTTCCAGGCAAGAATACTGGAGTGGGATGCCATTCCCTTGTCCAGGGGATCTTCCCAACCTAGGGATCGAACCCAGGTCTCTTTCATTGGTGGGTGGATTCTTTACCGTCTGAGCCTCCAGGGAAGCCCAGGGGTCTTGATGGAGGGTGATTAAAAAGCTGGTAGCTCCACTGTACAGAAACAGTGGCTGAGCAGAAGTGTCATAGAGAGCAAGCGAGGAAAGACAGCTACCAGGAGAGCTCCTGGGAACACAGTCAAGAGAGGAGTCAGAGAGGATGGATGTAAGTGCTAGGCTGTGCCGGCCAGGAACAATCAGAGCGGGATGTGGGGCAGGCTTGAAAGTCTCAGGCTGTACACAGAGCTATTAACCTCAGGCAGAAGCCACACCAGCACAAAGGGCTTAAACACAGCCTCTGACTCAGCACTGACTGAGCAATAAGCTCCTCTAACCCAGCGGTGACTCCTAGAAAGCCAGGTTTAAAAACAAAAATCACATGTGTCCTTGGCCATCTGGAAGCCTGTGTGAATGCCCAAGGCTGCCCCTCTCAGAAGGGTTAGAGAGGGAGCCTCCAGACTACAGAGCTTCACAGGATACGGGGTGAGAAAAAAAGAAAAAAGAGAGTTCCCTGGATTGTCATCTGTGTAGTTGCTAAGTCGTGTCTGACTCTTTGTGACCCCATGGACTGTAGCCTGCCAGGCTCCCCTGTCCATGGGATTCTCCAGGCGAGAATACTCAAGTGGGTTGCCACTTCCTCCTCCGATTGTAATAGACATCTCCAAACCTCATATACACACATTGTTAGAGGGTAAACCCTGACCTACCAATAGGGGGTAAGCACAAACTTTCACTGACAAGTGGTTGATGCCAACTCAAGGATGACCCCAAGAAAGCCAGGATAAAAGATAAAAACAAACAGAGAAAGGTCTGACCAGGGATGTCAGAGGCTGCAGACTGCACTAAAATTAGACTTTGTCAAGTTTGTTCAACCAAGTTACAAAACAAACAAGCAATCAGCAACAACTGGGTGGGGTGATTCATATTCAGAGTTGTTACAATCTAATATTTAAAATGTCTAGGCTTCAGTAAAAGCTAAATAACATGCAAAGTAACGGGATAAACCAGGTAATAGAAGCTGCCTTTCTAGGAACTCCCACGGTAAGCCTAGCAGACCCACCTAGCATGCCTTCAAAGCAGCTATTACAAATCTTTATGACTTTGGTTTAGGTGTTAGTTTCTTGAAAGCAAAACAGCAAAAGCATAAATGGATAAATTGGGTTATATAAAACTTTAAAACTTTTGTTTACAAACAACACTATCCAAAAGTGAAGATACAGTGCTCAAAATGGGAGAAAATATTTGTAAATTATAGATCTACGGAGAAGCTATAACCAGAAAGAAAAAGGAACTCTTTCAACACAGTAATAAAAAGACAAACAACCCATTTTCAAATGGACAAGGAATTTAAATGGACATTTACTCAAAGAAGATATATAAATGGCCACCAAGCAGATGAGACTGTGCTTAGCATCATTAGTCATTGGAGAACTGCAGATGAAAATCACAGTGATATACCACATCACACCAGCTTAGATGTCTATAATAATATTAAACAGATGTTAGAGGAGATATGAAGAAATTGGAAGACTCACATCTTACTGGTAGGAATAAAAAATGGTGCATCTGCTTTGGAAAACATTTTGGCAGTGCTTTGAAAAGCCATAACTGTAACCCTAACCTAACCCATTACATGCATGGGTGTGGGCTCAGTTGTCTCCGACTGTTTGTGACCCTATGGACTGTAGTCCACCAGGCTTCTCTGTCCATAGGATTCTCCAAGCAGGAATAGTATAGTGGGTTGCCATACTCTCCTTCAGGGGATCTTCCCCACCTAGGGATTGAACCCGTGTCTCCTGCTTTGTAGGCAGATTCTTTACCACTGAGCTACTGGGGTTACCGTATGACCCAGCAATTCCAATCCTAGGTATATATCCGAAAAAAGAAAGAAAGAAAAATTATGCCCACACAAAACCTCGAGTATTCATCACAGCCTTGTCCATAATAACAAGTGTTCATAGGAGCATTATCCATAATAGGAAATGGAAAAAAACTAAATATCCATCAATTGAAGAATGAATAAATAAAATGTTGTATATTCGTGCAATGGAATATTACTAATTACAACAAAGAATGAAGTACTGATCCATGCTACAACATGGACAGACTTTGAAAGTCTTATACTAACTAGAAGAATCCACTCCCCAAAGACCACATATGAGTCCGTTTATATGGTATGTTCAGAATAGGCAAATCCACAGAGGCAAAAGTAGATCGGTAGTTTCCTAGGGACTGGAGGACTGAGGGGAAACCAGGAGTGTCTGCCAATGTGCCGGTGGTTTCTTTTGGAGAGATGAAAATATTCTAAAATTGATTGTGGTGATAGTTATACCATCTTGTGAACATACCAAAACCATTAAATTGTACACTTTTAATAGGTGAATCATGTGACATGTTAATTGTATCTCAATAAGGCCATAAAGCTGTTTCTTCCCTGAGACATAAATTTCTTCATGGCTCAGGGAAGAAAAATAATAGAGATCAAGGTTAGTAGGGAATAATTCAGGGAAGAAATTAGTGTTGAGTTAGGTCTTTCAGATGTATACGTTTTTTGCATTGAGGATTCAAGTTAGATAAATATCAATCTTCATGTAGAGCCATGTTACCTCTTTTTTTAAAATTTTTAAAAATTTTTTCTTTACTTTATTGTGTTGGTTTTGCCATACATTGACATGAAACCCCCATGGGCATACATATGCTCCCCCTCCAGAACCCCCCTCCCTCCTCCCTCCCCCCGGGAAATCTCGATGCACCAGCCCCGAGCTTCAACCCTGGGCTGGCGATTGATTTCACATATGGTAATTAACATGTTTCAATGCCATTCTCCCATATCATCCCACCCTTGCCCTCTTCCGCAGAGTCCATGAGTCTGTTCTATACATCTGCGTTCCTTTTGCTGTCTCACATGCAGGGTTCTCGTTACCATCTTTCTAAATTCCATATATATGCGTTAGTATACTGTATTGTTGTTTTTCCTTCTGGCTGTAGAGCCATGTTACCTCTTAGGATGAAAAGTGATTTTTATCTAATAAGCAACAGGCACCTATAGGATATTTGTAAAGAAGGAAGTGAGGTAGTGGAATTGCTTTTAGGAATATTATGCCGGCAAGCTGAATTAGAGAAACTGAGAGTCACGGATCAGATAGGAGGCTGCTAAGGGTAGTGAAGTCTGAACTAGGCTGGTTGATGCTGGAATGGAGAGAAAAAAAATGGACAGGAGGTAAATACTAATACTTTGTGAACCACAAAATAAGCCACAAAAAACATAGTATTTTTTAAAATTATATTGGATTTCTTCTTGTTCGTAGACTGTCATGGCTTTTGTAGTTTTCCCTGACCTCAAAAATAATCATGAGATTTCCATTTTCAGTCATATTTACAGGCTAGATATCTAGGCTTGTTTTCTTGATGAAAACAACTAAAAGTGCTAGCTTTTACAAAATCTTTTAAGGTTTCTGGGTGGTATCTAAGAGCTGGTAGAGTAAGAAGAAATTATCCAGTCATATTTTGAAAGGATCCCAGAAATTAAAGCAAGGCTCAGAGAAAGCTTTTGTCCTGGGAGTGTTTGCATTTTTCGCTCTTGAGCTTTGATTTTTCCCTGCCTGTAGATCACAGAGAAAAGAGGACAAAACCCATGGGCTTCCCTAGGTGGGGTCATAACAAGACATACTTCCCCACAACACTGGACCCTTTAAATTGCCACAGTCGCAGATGTGGAAGAAATGTTCTTCTGTTTAAAAGAATAAAAGGTAATCTTTCAAATGTCTATAAGAAAAAGGCAACTGTAAAAATGACTTATTATACTTGGAGAACAATGAAATAGAACTTCCGGAAAGAAAAATATAACTAAAATTAAAAGCTCATGGGTTAAACACATTAGATATAACTGAAGAGAAAATTAGTAATGCAGAAGATAGAATTTTTCCAGAATAAAATCCAGAGAGTCAGAGAGAAGGAATGTTAGACTGGATTTACTCCGTAGGAATCAAGAATCTACGACCTCTCCATGATCCTCAAGGGGCCTGGAGGGCACTCCCTCCCCTAAGATTATAAGACATGCCCTGGACAAGGGGGCTCTGGCACCCTTGAGAACTTGCAGTTCAGGGTTGACGCAGGTGAGTGGGGAAAATTTACCATAGAACTGGGCTGCTGAGTCTCAGCAGAGATGACAGAATTCAAAGATGAACATGGCCAAAGCCAGCACTTAACAATCAGAAGAAAGGTGTAGTTAAGTTACTATAACAGTGGACTTCCCAGGTGGCTCAGTGGTAAAGAATCTGCCTGCCAATGCAGGAGACTCAACAGATGCAGGTTTGATGCCTGGGTCAGGAAAATCTCTTAGAGGAGGATATGGCAACCCATTCCAGTATTCTTTCCTGGGAAAATCCCATGGAGAGAGGAGCCTAGCAGGCTACAGTCCATAGGGTCACAAGGGCTGGACATGGCTTAGCAACTAAACCACCACCTGCACTTCTGTGGGCACATACAGCCAACTACGGTTTCTTTCCAGTATTTCAGTTACATGCCCTCAGTTCAAGTGGCCAGTACAGACTGACTAGAATCTCTAAGGCCCAATTACAAATCCCTGGGAGAGAGAACTAGATTGGCTAAGCTGCTCCAGGGCAGCTGCTCCCCAAGCTGATTGGACCAGGGATTAACAACCGGCTAGTACTGGACCAGGGAGCATCTCTTTTCTGGAAATCCAGAACTCAGACTTCGTCCACCAGTCTCTGTGATCTCTGTTGTTCACTTTGAACAGATGAATAACTCAGGGCTGTGAGAAGCTGAGGTCCTGCTGTAGAAACAGGGCTTTTCCTAACAGACAAGGAATTGATGTCCCAGCCAGAGAAAATACTCCAGAAAGTGTTCTTCTACTTAAAATACATTACTTTTATTGTGAGGATTAAAAGTCACATATATATCATAAATGCTGGGACACTCTTACCACAACTTATTTCTTTCCTTTCTTTATCTTGATTTTATTTACTAAGACACCCACAGACTTTGCAGTTCGACAAATTTGGTTTGAATCCTGACTGCTATAGAATCGCTGTTTTGAAGTTTAAATGATAAAATATGTTTGATAACGCTCCTATATTTTCTAGCACATAGTAGACACTTATGTGTATAGCAGGTTGAATCCCAGGCTATAGACTAAGAAAGCAAGGCACATCACACACAAGGCAATATCTTTCTTTTGATTGGTCAACTTAAATACAGCTCTGAACTCCCATCACTTTCATGTTGGCAGGAAATTCAGCCTCGGTCATGGACCTTCCAGTCTGTGGACAAGTTCTTGGAGGCCTTTCTGTGGGGCCAGGGATGCCCTCTGGTCATTGCTGAGATGGCCACTGTCCCCTTCACAGGGCCCAGGTCCAAGTGCTCTGCTTGGAACAGAGGACACCCAGATGTGATGGGGTCACTGCTCCCACATCCAGGTTCCTGAGAAACTCCACACAGCAGCTCTTATCCCCTCTCTGGCCACGGTCAGACAGCCGGGGACTTGCTGATCTTTTATGTCTTTTTCTATTTCAGCACAACCTCCCCCCTTGCCTTCCAAGTCTGTTCCTTCCTGCTCCGGACTGTTTGGCACAACCTCTGCAGTGGATTTGTGCCCCCTCCCCAAATAATAAGACCAGTGCTTCTAGTCAACTCCTGTAGACTGAGGTTTCACTGGGATTTCTTCCTTTGGACTCTGTCCTTGGGGTCTCCCTAGGCTCCATACTTATTAAGCAATGGCCCGGTCCCAATCTCCTTGAGGTCCCAGACAGTGAGGGTGAGCCCAGGAGTGACCTCCTGGTGGTGGTGGCAGGTCTCCAATGAGACCTGCATGGGGGAAACCCCTCCTCCTCGCCAAGACGTGCTTCCATGTGACATCAGAAAGGGAGCTCCTGTTGGAGGCACCTGGGGCTGTGGTGGCATCAACCAAGAATGGGCAGTGGGAGTGGAAGCAAGTCAGGAGAGTGGCCACAGCACAACAGGACCAACAGGAGGCCCGGCCCTTCTTAGGAATCGAGGGCAGTGAGTTGTCAGTGCCAGACCGCCAGGAGCAAGCCACAGAGGAAACTGGTGAGATTCTGTGAATTGCAGTGCCGTGATGAGCTCAGGGAGAAACACAGGGTTCCCTGTGGGCAGAGGTCATGCCTCAGGAGGGGATGAACAAGGATAGGGGTTGCCAAGTGGAAATGGGCAGGGATGGGGGGCATTATTTAGACTGCAAAAACTATTCTAATGCAATAGCTATTTTTGCTTTTCAGGTAATAGTAGACTGGAAGTGAAAAACAAAAAAAGAAAATAAAGAGAGAAGCAAGAAGGAGGGAGGGAAGAAAGAAGGAAAAGAGGGAGGAAAGGAAAAGAGGAAATAGAGAGGTGGAAGACAGAGGTGAACACACTGGAAGTAGCACAAATGACATCTTACATCTAGATAGTGAACTTAGAAACATTAGAGCCCATTAATTCAGCAAATGCTTTTGAGTACCTATTAGGTACCAGCCTCTACCCTGGGTCTCTAGAAAATGTTGTTGTTTAGTCACTAAGTCATGTCCAACTCTTTTGTGACCCCAAGGACTGTAGCCTGTCAGGCTCCTCTGTCTGTGGGATTTTCCAGCAAAAATACTGGAGTGGGTTGTCATTTCCTCCTCCAGGGGGTTTCCTAGACCCAGGGATCAAACCTGCGTCTCCTGTGGCTCCTGCATTGTAGGCAGATTCTTTACCACTGAACCACTAGGTAAGACCTTCTCTTGGAAATATTAAATCAGTTAAAGATCTCTGTTCTCAAAAAGCTTACATTCAGTAAGTTTCTAATTCCTGTATAAAACCTATGGCTGCCTTTAGAGTACTTTCTGTACTTTAACCTCTTCAACCTTCATTGAAACCCTAGTCTTATCTTTTTTTTCCCTTGAGACTGTCACTGTGGCCAAGTAGCATGATGTGCTCTGATTGGTTAGGCCTGCTATCTCTGTGCTACCCTCCCCCTGCCTTTACATCAGCCTCCTCACATCCTTCAGGCTGAGATGGATGTCACTGGTCCCATCAGAGTCACCTGGATTGGGCAGAATAAAGAATGGAGTGAGAATTGGTTCACCAAAGGAAGTGACACTAGGCATCTACCTACTAAGCTACATAACAGGCTACTCAAGAAAGGCAAAGACTTTAAGATTCAAAGTTCAAAATGCAGGAGTGATGTGAGCAGACAAAATCGAAACAGTACTATTATCAACTCCATTTTATAAATGAAAAATACCAGACACAGAGAAAGGATGTAACTTGCTCAGATTGACACACCTAGTAAATGGTCTGACTCCAGAGCCCATGCCTTAATCTCTACAAGCCTCTGGTAAACCCACAAAGACAATTTTAGTTATCATAGTTCATAGATTCTAAGAAGCCTCTCTTTCCCATTTTGACATCTCTGCAACTGGGATGTGATAAGAACATGTAGCATCAGTTTAATTGGCAGCCTTTCTTTCTTCCTTAGTGGAACATAAAATAAAAGTGCAGCTTACAAAAAAGTCATGTTAAAGTTGATCAAGCACTGCATTCTTTCAATAAATATTGCTACTGCGCCTTCTCTAGCCGTGCTAGACTCAGTGTGGTAAGAGAGAATGACTCAGAGAGTTAGTGATTACTCACGGTGCAACGTGAAGTGTGGAGTGAGAGAATACAAAGGGGGCACTCTCCGAGAGGAGGAGTCAGGGAAGCCTTCCAGAGGGGTGCAATATAGGTAGTTGGGGAAAGAGGTGAGTGTGGTGGGGACAAACGTGGCTCCATTTGATGGGGGATGAAAAACGAGACAGAGAGCAGTTTAAGATGAGGTCTGGGGTGTCCAGCACCGTTTGGTTTAATGACATATGACTCTGCTGGACCATGACTGTCCCTGAGAGTCCTCCTGTATACACTGCAAGCAGTGAGGACCACTTGAGGGACTGTGAGCAGGTCACCACCAGATTCCATTTTGGAAATTTCCACTGGGAGTTGGGTGCCTGATGGCTTAACCTGGAGATCGATTCGGGGGCTCTGGTGGTCGTACAGAAGGGTGGTGTCAAAGGCTTGAATTTCAGGGGTCAATGTTGGGATACAGAAGAGCAGACAGGATTGAAAGAACTTTTAGAGACACAGTTGGAGAGGCTTGGTGACCGGACTTGCAGGTGAGGGAGAGAGCAGAGTCAGGGATAAGTTCTGGGTTCTGGGCCTGGGCAACTGACCGGGTGGTGGTGCAGCAGATTACGTCAGGGAATTGAGGAACAAGAACAGGTTTGGGGAGAAAGGATGAAGTATATGACCACATGCATGTTGAGTGTGTGCAGTCTGAGAGAGGTGACATTTGTGATCAGGTGAAATGTTCAGGTCTGAAGATAGAGTTAGCAGTCAATAAAGCTGTGAATTAAAATTGTGGGCTCCAATGAAGACCACAAAGCAGAAATATACCCATGAAGATAGAAAACAAACTTATGATTACCAAAGGGGAAGTGGGGATAAGTTGGGAGTTTGAGTTTAATGCATACATACTGGAAGGTCCCCTGGAGGAGGGCACGGCAGCCCACTCCAGTATTCTTGCCTGGAGAATTCCATGGACGGAGGAGCCTAGCGGGCTACAGTCCACGGGGTCGCAAAGAGTCAGACACAACTGAGCAACTAAAACACAAACACGCATACATACTACTATATATAAAACAGATAACCAGCAAGGGCCTATTGCAAAGCACAGGGAACTCTACTCAGGACTTTGTAATAAACTATAAGGGAAAAGAATCTGAAAAGAACGTGTGTGTGTGTATAACTGAATCACTTTGCTGTATACCTGAAACTAATACAACATCATAAACCAACTATACTCAAAAAACAAAAACAACAATGGTGAGCTGCTTAGGGGCAGGGACTCTGTTTTTCTGTTTTCTATTTTTAGTGCTTAGCATAATAATTGGCACATAAACAATGTTCAATAAACATTTGCTATTAAGTATGATTATGATAATCTATGTGTGTCTATGAGGAGGTATGTGAACATGAGTCTGTCTATTAATGTGTGTGTATGTGGTTACAATGGTTTTTACATGTTAGGGACTATTATAAGATCTTTACAGGCATTAACTCTCATTTACTTCTTAAAATAGTACATGCCTGCCTGTCTGCTCAGTCGCATCTGACTCTTTGTGACCCCATGGACTGTAGCCCACAAGGCTACTTGGTCCATAGGATTATCCTGGTAAGAATACTGGGGTAGGTTGCCATTTCTTCCCTCAGGGGATCTTTCCGATCCAGGAATCTAACCCATGGCTCCTGCATTGGCAGGCAGATTCTTTACCACTTAGCCACATGGGAAGCTAAAATATTACATGAAGTATGTGCTATTGTTACCCCTGCTTTAACAACTAGGAAATTGAGGTACAGAAAGGCTAATCAATCAGTCCGCGTTTCCAGGGCTAGTAAGTGGCCGAACTGGAATTTAAATTTAGATAGTCTGACCTCTCTATGCTTTTGGTACAGTGTTTGTGTTTTTAAATAAGTTTTCCCTTCTTTTCACAATTGGTAAAGAGAACAGCTTCAGCACACACAAAGTTAAGTTCCAGTTGTTTGAAGGTTTTATCTTTCTCCTTGGCAAGGGTGCATGCACATGATAAAATTCAGCCAAGACATCGCTGTACGAAACTTTCCTTGGGCCCCATGACTTTTCCTCTAAAGTCAAGTTTGCCTTCCTCTGGACCCCTGTTATCCTCAAGATGCTGTTATTACTTACCACATTGTGCCGAAACTATTTTAATTTTCAAGCTGAACCCTTCCTGAGGACGGAGTCTTCACATTATGCTTTTCTGTATTCTCAAAAGGCTAATATCATGCATGGCACAAGGTCAAGTACACAATGGATGTTGCCTTATTGGAGGAATAAATGAATGAATGCAGAAAAATTGTCCTTCCTTTACTATTATTTGACAAACAAGGTGTTACTGTAGACAACACACTTCCTGTTCTCTCTGAGCTTCTTCCGGTGCAGCTGCAAGAACAATTGGATAAGGCAGGGGTCCCCAATCTCTGGAATCTAACACTTGATGATCTGATGTAGAGCAGAAGCAATAATAATGGAAATAAAGTTCACAATAAATGTCATGCACTTGAATCATCCCCAAACCATCTTCTTTTACCCCAGTCTATGGAAAAGTTGTTTTCCACGAAACCGGTCCCTGGTGTCAAAAAGGTGGGGATCGCAGGCATAAGGTACACCTTCCTACCAGGAAGAACCTTGCTTTAAGATGTGCTGGCCACAGGTCATTCCATCAAATCCCCCTTCTCTAGCACAGCAGAGCCCTGTGTCACACTGCCTCCTCTTCACAACAGATTCTGGAGGGAAATCCGGAGATGCTCTCCAGTGATGCCCCCAGAGGGCCGTTCCATGCCATTCTCCAAAAGCCGGAGCACAGCAGAGCTTCCTGCACCCATGCCAATGTTGGAAATCCCCTGGGGATTCCTTTAGTATTCAATATCTCAGGGTTTCTTTCCTTTTCTTTTTGATGTAATGAGATCTAGGAGTGCCCAGAACATCCTCTTTCACCCCTATTTTCTAAAGACCTCTTTATATTAGTCTTTGCTATGTATTTATTTAGGAATAAAGTCAACATTTGGAATCATTGCAGCATATGGTTAGTGTTTGCTGTGAGGGATGAGGTATCCATTTCTTCATCACGTGGCAAAAGTATAGCAGCTGTAATATCTCATTACAGGGCTTCACTTTATTTAATAACAAAAAATAGTACTGCTCTACTTAACAAAATTATCCTCATCCCCCCACCCACCCCCAAAAACCTGATCTGTGGTTTCAATGCCTCTAGACATAATAGCTTTAGATGGTTTGCATGTGATATTAGTTAGCTCCAGAATCTGCTTTCAATTCAGTTGCTTCAGATTGTATTTTCGCTGTGAGTCATTAGTCACCAAATGTTGACAAGCATTTGTAAGGATGCCATCTCTCCCTTTGTTTATATGCAAGTGCAGCAACCAAAATGATTTATTTATGCTTTAATTAAAATTTGGTGGAGAGACCAGTGATTTTTAGCAGTGACTTTTCTAATTTGTGGGTTCCAGAAAGAAAAAAAAATCAATAACCTGATACCATTTATGTTTTTATAGTTACCCCAGGCATTTATAATGCAGACCTGCCACTCACCTGCAGTCTTTCTCTGAGGAGCGTGATCCTCGCCACATAAATCTCCCCCAGAGGCCAAGAGGGTCTATATTTCAGAGTCACTTCCCTTCTGCGTCAGCTCTAAGTGAGATGTTACATGCTTTGCATTCTCATGGTTTTCACGGCCAGGCCTAGGGCTAAAATTAATATTGAAAGTAAATTGATGGACTGTAAGTTTTATAATACCTGACCTGATGTGTAGTGAGTCCTTAGAATTTTAATAATTTAAGCCCATTGATTTTGGTCCCTGTGTATTGCTCTCCACATCGAAAATGTACCCCCACAGAGTCTTTGGAAAGAACACACCCCAAAAGCCAAGCTTTTGCGGGAACTTAATATATTCGATTTTGCAGGTGCATAAATCTCCACAAAATTGTACCAAGTTAACATATTTACTGGGGCATACAATTTAACAACTGCTTTGTAAAAGCCTAAATAAAGATAGATAAGACAGGCAGATATGGGCAAATAATGAGTAAGTGTTCCAATGTATATTAACAAGGTGAGTTCACTGTCTTCATAAGGCGATCAGCCTAACTGGAAAAGAGTTCATTAATTTTCAAGGTGTTTGGGATGGTTTTAACTGCTGTTTTTCAAAAAGTCTGGAAAAATGAACTG
Organism: Antilocapra americana; assembly: GCA_007570785.1. Classification (NCBI taxonomy): domain Eukaryota; kingdom Metazoa; phylum Chordata; class Mammalia; order Artiodactyla; family Antilocapridae; genus Antilocapra; species Antilocapra americana. The sequence goes on along the minus strand of ML664246.1, from coordinate 1,685,090 downwards.
CTTTTGCATTTTCTGCCAAACTCAAATTATCCTCTCCCCCGCAGTCAGGGTTGGGGGTGTGGGGAAAGTGATGACAAGCTGGGTGGGAAGAGAGATACTGGGTTTTGCTCACCATTTTGGACCCTGAGATAAAGGCAGAAGGAAAAGAGGGAAGCTTGTTTTTGCTCAGAAAGTCCTCTCAGAAGGATTCCATTTGAGTTTCTGCAGCCTCTCTTCTTTCAGAATAAGCGTTTTCCAAGCTCCCTGCACACACTTACTCACGTGTTTGACTTCTCCCTTTTCTCTCATTCCTCCCCCTTCTCTTAGTTTTTGCAGTTCGGCTCCAGGAACATTGCAGTCACATTTCCCTTGCAGCTCGCTGGAAACATCTGGACTTGCTATCAACGTGACCCCCACCCCTGCTCACCTTTTGGAGGACAGAGTTGGTGTCCTTTGCCAGGGGCCGATTTCTTAGTTCATGAAAATAATAGTTCATTTCTTGGAAACTCTCTTACACAAATATACACAGATATCATTTTAAGCAGAACTGTGTCTTTGGATGAAATGTTACACAGAAATCAATTCTGTAAATCAGGTAAGTGTGAAAAGGCTGCTTTGGCGGCAATGGTGGTTTAAAATTAGATAATAAGGGGGAAGAGCTTCTTCTGCCACCTACCTCACCTCCTGACATGGTCTAGGGGCATCACTACAGGACTCCAGGGTCTATTTAGAGCAGAGGGGGGAATAAACCATACACTAACACGACCTCAGCATCACTCACAGTGTCAACAGCTGTTAGTGAAAGTGAGCGAGAAACGGACAAGTCAACCAAACAAATCTGCATATGGCCTCCTTCCTTCATAACACTTCTCTTCTGTCTAGACTCTGCCCTCTTCTATTTGAGACACACTGAAGGTCTTTCAATTCCTGGAGCACAGATAAATTTCTCCTACTTTTAAGCCTTTGAATACATTCTTTGTCCTGATTGGCATACACCATATCTTATCCCCTACACGTCTCACCATTAACTGGATTACTCTGACTCACCCTATAACTCAGAGCTCTTGTCCAATACGAAGCCTTCTCTGACTCTCAGATGTTAGGCTGAGTATCCCTAGGATATGTGTGCCTGCTAAGTCGCTTCAGTCAGGTCTGACTCTTTGCAACCCTATGGACTGGCGCCCACCAAGCTCCTCTGTTCACGGGGAGTCTCCAGGCAAGAATACTGGAATGGGCTGTCATGCCCTCCTCCAGGGGATCTTTCTGACCCAGGGATCACACCCATCTCTCTCCGTCTCCTGCATTGGCAGGAGGATTTGTTACTACTAGCGCCACCTGGGAAGCTCACAGCATGCACCCTTGACTTTTAAAATCTAACACCATAACTGTGCTATTGTGATAAAAAATTATAGATTACACATCATTACATATATAATATTTAACATTATATGTAAGATGAGAAACTCAAGGAACTTAGAACATCTTGACTCCATTTAATATCCTCCCAAATGTGTGCTTTGTTGTCATGTATTTTAACTGTCTGTGTGTTTTATTCACTAGTTTCTCTAAAATCCGTCTTTTCTATTCCTTTTCTTTCCTTCCTGTATCTCTGTGCTTCTGTGAGGGCTCATTTGCCTTCTGCTAAGAACATCTTTAGCATTTTCTTTAGTGTGCATCTGCTGTCTAAAAATGTCTTTACTTTGCCTTCATTTTTGAAATACATTTTTGATTCTAGACTGCCAATTATAGTTTCTATTCTAATGTATTTTATTTTAAAAAGCTGTGTGTAACTTATTACATTCCTTTAAGAAACCACTGCATTGAAGTCAAGGCCACCACAAACCATCGCTAACCTGTAAATGGAAAAACTCTGCCACAGAATGTGTCTCTGACCATCCAGCTATTTCAAGCCGTCCTGAGAAGTAAAGTGGTTCCCATAGTGAAGAATCTCCAACAAGCTTGCCAAAACACGAACCACTTTTACAGAGAAGGCCTTTGGAACAGTCATTCAGTGTTCAGCTTCCCAGACTCCCTGGCTGGATCTGAGCCAACCCTGAGAGTTACAAGAAAGTTTTTACCCAATAAAGGAACCAGAAATCAGATTGCTCATCCTGCCACTTTAAGCACAGAATCGAAAAGATGCATACTTAGGCGATAACAATTTGTAAAATCATTGACCAGCCTTTGCACTCAGGACGTGAGCTGAGCTAGCTGGAGGCAGACGGAGGCAACCGTAGAATTCTAGAATTCACTTACACTGTAAGCATTTGTCAAGTGTCTACTCTGCACCAGGCACTCAGGATAAAAAAAATAAGGTATTTGTCTCCAAAATTGATAAGACTCCCATCAAAGCATCTGAGGTGACCTTACTGGGTCTGCTCCCTAAGTGCATTTGGTGAAGGCTGCCCACTTGGCCTCCACGCCTCTCCTGTCCTAGCTAAGTCTCCTTCTGCATGCCCCCATGTGCTTTAGTTACTATGGTGCTCTCTGTCAGGTCATAATCAAGCCTTGGAGTATTGGGAGTCATTCTTCAAAATGACTCACTAAATACTAATTGGGTGTCTATTACATGTCAGGTACTGTTCTGCGTTCTGGAAATAAAGGCTCTATGGTTATAGAACTCTGTGGAATAAGGATGGCAAATAACAAATAAATAAGCAGCTATGTCAGGTAGTGGTAAGGGCAACAGGAGATAGAAACCAAATATGATGGGGCTATCCTAGAGTCTGGTCAGTGGAGTCCTTTCTGAAGAGATGAGATCCTGGCAAAGCTGTCAATCAAGTAAAAAAAGAAAAAGAGAGACAAGAAAGAACCTGATGGGCAATGGCTTCCTGACAGAGGAACAGCTGAATGGCTGGAGCACAAAGCAGGAGGAGGGCTGATAGGAGGTGAGGTCAGATGGGGGAGCCGGAGCCAAACAGCGTCAGGTGTCAATTCCAGGTTTTTAAAGAGATTTAAGTAGGTGAAATTAAAAGACGCGTACTCCTTGGAAGGAAAGTTATGAACAACCTAGACAGCTTATTAAAGAGCAGAGACATTATTTTACCAACAAAGGTCCGTCTAGTCAAGGCTATGGTTTTTCCAGTGGTCATGTATGGGTGTGAGAGTTGGACGGTGAAAAAGGCTGAGTGCCGAAGAATTGATGCTTTTGGACTGTGGTGTTGGAGAAGACTCTTGAGAGTCCCTTGGATTGCAAGGAGATCCAACTAGTCCATCCTAAAGGAGATCAGTCCTGGGTGATCATTGGAAGGACTGATGTTGAAGTTGAAACTCCAATACTTTGGCCACCTCATGTGAAGAGTTGACTCATTGGAAAAGACCCTGATGCTAGGAAGGCTTGGGGGCAGGAGGAGAGGGGAAGACAGAGGATCAGACGGCTGGATGGCATCACCAACTCGATGAACATGGGTTTGGGTAGACTCCAGGAGTTGGTGATGGACAGGGAGGCCTGGCGTGCTGCAATTCATGGGGTCACAAAGAGTTAGACACGACTGAGCCACTGAACTGAACTGAACTGAAGTAGGTGGATTATTTGTTTTATAATTTAAACATTTTTTTCTTTTTATACAATTAGCATATAGGTTTGTTTCTGCAGTTTTTTAATCATTAGTTTAAAAATCTGAACGTTAATTTAAACTACAGCCCTAGAAAGAGCATGGGTGTAGGGTCAAACTGGTTACAGTTTTACTTTGTTTTTATTATTTTCTAAAATTTCTTCCTTTTTTTTGTTGCAGCGCAAGGGCTTTCTCTAGTTGCCCGGAGGTGTGTGGACTCTTAGTTCCCCATCCAGGAATCAAACCCCCATCGCCTGCATTGCAAGATAGATTCTTAACCACTGAACCGCCAGGGAAGTCCCATAATTGGCTATGCTTTTCAGCCTATCTGTAAGATCAAAATAAACGACATACTATCCAAAGCAAAAGCATTCAGCCTCACGGTCAGATGACACTCAGATTTTTGTTTTATGTCCTTCAAACTCAAGGTGGTGGGGTGGGGTGGGAGAGACATTTCCTTGCGGGAAGCAGGATTCCTCACACAGACATTAGCTATCATGCTAAATAGAGTGGATTTCATCCTGCTGGGGAGGCCCTGAAAAGGGTTTTGGGAAAAGGAGTGAGAATGAGATTTGGGAGGGAGGAGGCAGGGGAGAAGGCCTGGAGACAGCAGTAGCAGTAAGAAGGCGGCTATAGTAACCCAGGTGAGAGAAGGTGAGAGTCTGACCGTGCTCACTGGTGGGAGAGTGGATGTGGACGTGGGGACGAGGAACAAATTCAAGAGATTCTCAAAGCTCTCAGAGTTGTTTACACATAGGTGCCATTGAGAGAGCTTCCTCCTGCATCTGGATTGCTTTGCTTCTTCTGCAGCTTCTATCATAACCTTCATCTTGAGACTTTTCAGTTCAGGAAACCACCCCCACCCCTACCCCACACCCTTTCCTTTGCTCCCTCCTTAGCTCTCCAACTGGCCTTTTCAGTCGCTCCCCACCTCCCTGCCTGGGAGAACGGCAGAGGCTCTGACCCCTTCCTTCGAGCCTCCAGCACCCTTAGGGGGTGTTCAGTCTGTCCTTGTTCTTCACATTGACTCCTGCCTTGCGATTTCCAAACAGAAGTTGGTTCAGCCTGGATGCTCTTGTTATCATTAGGAATCAAGTCGCCCCTTATAATTACAAAGTCCCAGATTTTTTTTTTCTTTTTTTTGCTGGTTGCATAGCATGTCTTTACTGCATTCCAAGAAGAGGAGGCTAGCTCACCCCAGGCCTCAAGGAGGGGCTCTCAGGAAGGACCCAAAGTGCTGGTGGAGAACAGCAATCCCTCAGGAGCCTATGCTGAGGCCCCGAGCGGCAGGCCCAGGCTGGAGAGCTCGTGCTTGGGGGCAGGGCTCCTAACTCCCAGGCACGAAGACACTCCAACCACGCGTGGACGGGCTGGGTTCTTCCTAGAACTCCTGCGCGCACTGCCTCTGGAGAAGAGACCCAGCCCCGTGTTTCTGGTCAAGAGAGGGTATGGAATTCACCACGACCCCCTCTCCCTTCAGGTCAGAGCTGGCCACAGCTGCTGATGCAGCCTTCATGCCGAGGGCCTGAGAGAAGGAGGGGAGGGGTGTCCTGGGTGGGAGTCCGGGGCTGAGAGGCCAGAGGGTCTGCTCCTCCCTAAGGAGTGGTAGGTAGGGTGGGGCTCAGGCTTGGGAAGCCCTGGCCCAGGGGACAAACAGAAGTGAGTGAAAGGCAGGCAATAGGCTGCAACTGGTCTCAAAGCCAGGGATGGGGGACAGGGAACAGGGGAACAGGGAGGCAAGGGAGTATGAGTGATGGGGTAGGCCGAGCGTGAACACGCGTCACCAAAGACCACTGAGCAAGGAGGGGGCAGGCCCTGACAGGTTAGTGTGCAAGATAAACTGGGATAACTGAGGCAAAATGGTGAAGTAAAAGGCACCCTGAGAGTCACAGGCCAGACACAGCAGAGGAAGCCTGGAGCCCTGAGAACCTGGAGCGATCAGAGCCAAGTGAAGGGAGAATGGTGATGCTGGCCGGTGTGCCCCCAGAACACAATGTTCACAGCAGGGTCTGGGCAGGAGGTTGGCTGCAAAACCATGCAAAGGACCCGGGAGCCCCTAGCAGTGGCCAGTGTAAACTTCAAGCAGGGCCGGGCTACCAGGAGAGGCCACCAGGCTGGCTGCCACTCGCCAAGCCTCCGAGGAGAGACCGGGTGAGGGCGGGCTGCTCCAAGAGGCCCCGGGGGGAGCTCCCTCGACATGCCTGCTCCAGCTGGCTCTGCGCTGGGAGTGTCTCCGTCGGTTCCAACTGCTTCCCTGTTGGTCTGATGCTAGGTGCAGGCCCCCAGCCTCCCATGGGGGCTACATGTGCTCTGGGCCTTGGAGCCCCCCTCTTGGATGCGGGGCTGTCCCCATAACTGGATCCTAGATTTTTAAGACCAACCTCCATTCTTTTAATTTCGCGACATGTGCCCTGTGACAAGAATACAACCCACTGCCCTGACTTCTTATTCCAGGGTTGAGGTTTCCAAGGAGAAGCTGGCTTTGGTGCCCAGTAACCAGGACACTGTTGTTTGGCCTCTGTCCTTGCAAACCTGTAATTTCTTGATTCTGAAATTTACATTGTGTCCCATCACAAGATGTGCAGATAAGAGAGGCAGGCCTGAGATTAAGAATGGCCTGGAGAATGATCCTAATAATTAAATCACCTCCTTGGGTAGCACAGTGCCCATTTATTCTGGGAGTCTGTGGTGTTTAAATACTCCTTAACAAATTACATCCTGGTCAGGCCAGGACTCCACAGACAGGAGCATCTCTCAGGTGGCTCCAGGAAGACAGTTACTTACGGCAAAGGCAGGGAGTAGGGAGGAGACAGTATTTCAAACCTGCAAGAAAGAAAAATGTGAAGGCCAGCAAAGAGGAGCCCTGTCAGCAGAGCTGGCATGGCAGTTCCCTTTCATCAGAGATGCATGATTCTACTGAGTTGTGGCATTCTGGCAGCAAGACGGACTGGGGGCAAGGGTGGAAAAAGAGGGTTCCCAAGTGGGGAAGATAGCAGGCACAACATCCACAGCCTTTGGCATCAGAAAGACCAACATTAACACCATTATTACTGACAATGCTAACATCAACAATAATCGTAGCAAACACCTATGCAAAGCTTCTTGTTTGTCAGGAACTGTTCTAAACATTTTATTTATGTTAACTCATTTAATCCTCACAGAAACCCAATGAGATGGCTTACTGCCCTTATTTTATAGAGGGGGGAAACTGAGGCATAGACAGATAAGGAACTTACCCAAGGCAGCATAGGTAGAAAGTGACAGAGTGGGAATCACATCTAGGCAGCCTGGTTCCAAAGTAAAGCTTCTTAACTACTCTAACGTCCCTGATGGCTCAGACTCAAGTTCAATCCCTGGGTCAGGAAGATCCCCTGGAGAAGGGAATGGCTTACCCACTCTAGTATCCTTGCCTGGAGAATCCTATGGACAAAGGAGACTGGCAGGCTACAGTTCATGGGGTCGAAAGGGTTGGACACGACTGAGCAACTAACATTTTCACTTTCTTTCTGCTTTATTTTATCTCCGCAGGTGAACAGGGACACTGGTCCTCATATGGCGGGGCGGTTTTGAGAGGTCGAATAGTAGGCACTCAATTAGTAGTAAATAAGAATTATAAATAGGGTAGTGAGACAATTCCCTGGTGGTCCAGTGGCTAAGACTGTGCTCTCAACACAGGGGGCTGGGGTTTAATCCCTGATCAGGGAACTAAATCCCATGTATTGCATCTAAGAATTTGCATGCCTTAACTAAAGGTCCTCATGCCACAAGGAAGTTGGAAGATCCTGCCTGCCACAACTAAGACCCAGCACAGCCAAATGAATAAGTAAATAGAAATAAATAAATATTTTAAAAAGCAGTGTAGTGATAAGAATCCTGGAGTGAGATATCTTGTAACAGTTTTGGATCGTAAGTAACAAGAATCCGACTGCCTCATCTAGGCAAACATGAAATTTATTGAAGGGGTATGGAATATCTTTTCTTTTTTTAAAAAAAAACTTTTTATTTTATATTACAGTACAGCCAATTAACAATGTTGTGATAGTTTCAGGGGGATATAGGATATCTTATGTTGAGCTTGCAGGGTAGCATCTTAGAGATTTTTCTACAGTGTTCTTGGTAGCAAAACCCATGAGGGAGGCAGGAGGGAGGAAGGCGTGGGCAGAGGGAGAAGTCAACTGTGATCCCACAGGGATGGCCTTTCAGAATTAGTCCAAGGGAGGCCACTCCAGGGAGGGAACATACCCTTTGTGAGGCAACACTCATGAGCAGAGGGCAGTTCTTGGGATGAGGCTTACCTGTGGTCATCAGCATGCAACACCCTCCAGTCCTGGGAGGCAATCAGGACAGTGCCCCAGCACATCCACTATAGGAAGTACCATACAAGATGGAAGCAAAATTAACAGCTAAGCTTGAGAAAGGAAGTGGCTCAGCTGCACTGGGCAAGCAAGGTGGCGAGGACAAATGGAGAGCCTTTTGGAAGCCACTTTCCAGGTCCCTTTCCTTCATTTTTTAAAATTAAATTTTTATTGGAATATAGTTGCTTTACAATGTATTGGTCTCTAATGTACGACAAAATGAACCAGCCATACGTACACTTCCTATGGAAGCTGTTCAGTTGTGTCCGACGCTTTTCGACCCCATGGACTGTATCCTGCCAGGCTCCTCTGTCCATGGAATTTCCTAGGCCAGCATACTGGAGTGGGTAGCTGTTCCCTTCTCCAGGGGATCTTCCCAACCCAGGGATCGAACCCAGGTCTCTGTCCCCTCTTTTTTGGATGTCTTTCCCATCTAGGTCACCACAGAGCACTGAGTAGAGTTCCCTGTGCACTACCGTCTGTCCTCATTAGTTATCTATTTTATACACAGTATCAAGAGTATATATGTCAGTCCCAACCCCCCAATTCATCCCACCCTCCCTTTCCCCCTTGGTATCCATACATTTGTTCTCTATGTCGTGTCTCCTTTGTTCCTTTCTTTCTGGAATAATTTTACTAGATCTCCTTTTATTTTATTGAGGTATAGTTGATTTACAATGTTTTGTTAATTTCTGCTGTACAGCAAAGTGATTCAGTTATACATATATACTTTTTCATGTTCTTTTACATTATGGTTTATCTGAGGATATTGAATATAATTCTCTGTGCTATATACTATAAGACCTTGCTGTTTATCCATCATGTGTGTGTGTGTGTGTGTGTGTGTGTGTGTGTGTGTGTGTGTGTGTAGTTTGCATCTAAGCTCATAAGTGGTTCCTTTCACTGAATGTTCCGTTTCCAGACAATGAACACGTGGTTGGGTCTACCGGGGTGCATAACATCTGTTGGCTATGATGGGTGGAGACTCTGATCAAAAGTTCTGTCAAGTTCTCCCATCAAGAGATGGGAACTGTTTCTCTATGCCTTGAATCTGTGCTAACTTTGTCACTTGCTTTGCCCAGTAAAATGAGTGTAAGTGATGATGACGTACCAATTCTGAACCTAACAGGTCTTTCACCTTCTCATAGAATCCTGCTCAGCTGTCATGTGAATAGGCTTGGACCAATCTGCTAGAGGATAACCCTTCATGTGGAACAAGGATGAGCCATCTCGGTTAAAGCCAACACAGGCCCGCTGGTTCCTGGCTGACTCTGCGTCTAACTGTGTATGCATTATTGAGCCCACTTAGGACCACAGGAGCCCCAACCCCAAATCCTGATCCACAGCACAAGGAGCTAAATGTGTGGTCACTGCTGCTAAGTTTTGGGGAATGCTAACTGATGCATGCTTCTAATATACTGCATGCCCATCACTCAACTGCCAGATCATAGCACCTTGTCCATGGGGAGTAGGTGTGCTTTCCTCCAGCTCAGATTTTGGTCACTTGATCTGGTACCTCCTTTTCTGTACATCTGCTTTGCCTCAACTGAAGGTGAGGATGCAGAGTTGGAGAGGCAGTAGGTTTCAGATTCCTTGCCACATTCAAACTCAAACCAGCATTTTACTCTTCAGACGAGACCTGTGACCCAGGAGGAGCTGGTACGTGTGTGTGCACGTGGTTCTTTAATTAGTTAACTAGTTAGTCAACTCTTTTAGTTTTCCAGGTTTGCTAACAATTTTTTGGGTCTTACAACTTTTATTGAAAGCATACTATGTGCCATGCATTCGTTAATTAGCTGCTTCATGCATATTATCTTATGATTACATATTTCCATGTTCCAAAGGCGGAGAGATGGTACATAGCTTTCCCAAGGCCATACATCTAGTAGCAGAGCCAGAAGCAGCCCTAAGGTTTTCAAAGTTTAATATTTATATTCTTTGTGCTGTTATGGGCAACCAACCAAGCCAGGGGCCTCTGGCTGGGCTGTGACCCCTCCTACAGAAAGATGTGGTTATTGAGTCCATTAAATATCAGTGGAAGCAACCAATACCTGAAATGAAGCAGAATTGATCATCAAAAATTTGAGAGATAACAGTAAAAACCATAACTGGTATTTAATAATGAAGGTAGTTGATTAGTTTCATTGCTTTTGTGGAGAATTATGCTTTGTATTTTATCATGTTCCCAAGTGTTACACATATTGTTTTATTTGGATAATGCAATCTTTTTAAAAATTTTATTTAGGTATGTATATTTTTGGCCATGCCAAGTCTTAGTTGAGGCATGTGGGGTCATCCAGTCATGACATTCAAACTCATAAGTTGTGGCATGTGGGATCCAGTTCCCTGAGCAGAGGTAGAGCCAGGACCCCCTCATTGGGAACATGGAGTCCAAAGCACTGGGCCACCAGGGAAATCTTGGATATACAGTCTTGAAGGGACACTGATTATCTGAAGCCTGCTCCTGAATTCAGGGCTAATATTTAGCTGGCATGAACCAGAATAGCCATATTGATGGTCAAACACTGAAATAATTCCATAGTTGACAGAACACTTACCTTGAGCCTTCAGAATACCCACATACACCTCCCTGACTCAACTCCTCCATTACCCTCATCTGAGACCTAGTACCCCACCTTCCAAAGATCCAGAAAACAAAGGGTGAACAACTTGCCCAGTAGGTTCTCCAGTACCCAACCCCAACAATGCTGAGGGGCACCAAATATTGGGCCTCAACCCCAAGAATTGATATTTCTCTAGCATTACTCATTTCAATGCAATAAACTTGATACTTTAGAAAGACCTCTGATAGGGCTACTCTTGAGGATGTGCTGTGATGACAAAGACTGGTAGAATGAAAATTCTATATTCTGGAACTTTCTCCATCCTTTACCATAACATTCAAAATCTGACTATATCATATCCTATCCAGTTAGGGCTCATGCTCTGCTCGCCTTGGGAAAAGGACCTGCAGAACGTTAGTCTTCCAAAATATCTTCTGAATAAACAGGGTTTGGGGATCTTCCCTGGTGGTTCAGTAGCTAAAACTTTACACTCCCAATGAAGGGGGCCTGGCTTTGATCGCTAGTCAGGGAACTGGCGATCTCATGCCACAGCTAAGAGTTTGCATGCAGCTACTAAATATCCCACGTGCTATAACTAAGACTTAGCACAGTCAAATAACTAAACACAAGTTTTAAAAAACAAAAAAGGTTCTGTGATCATCTAAGTTGATGAACGTTGCCTGCTATATCCTGTTTTTGGAGCTTCACATATTACATAGTAAAGGCTCTGAGAAGACCTGTGGTAAAGAAATCTACTTTGTTTAATCCAGCATTTCCTAACCATGAAATCTCATTTACCTCCCATGAGAGACTAGGGATGTATAAAAGCCTCAGTGAGAATGAGGAGCCAGAGGAGGAAAAGGAAGTTGGAAATGCTGCTGACTCTGTACTTGTAAACTAGATCAGGTCAGGAGATGAGGCAGGAGGTGGAGGTGGAGAGAGAAAAGTGCAGGGGGGCACAGCGCTGGCCCTATTACCCCATGGCCACCATGCCCTCTGACTTCTGGGCAAGTGCAGAGAGGAGGGCCAGTCAGCAACTGCGACTCCCCCGGGGATATCTGGAAGACCTCAGGGCAAATTCCAGTCGGTCAGTTAAGAGCTGCATTCTCATTCCAGCTTGGTAAATTTCCAGCTGTGTAACTTGGAGCATGTTATTTAAGTTCCCTGGACCTCTCTTCAGTTCTAAAGATGAAATTAGACAAATACATGTAAACGATTTCCAACAGGTGCCTAGGTGTCACCAGGAGGACCCTTTAAAATCAAGCGCTGGCTCCCACCTCCAGGGTTTGACTCAGAAGGTCTGGAGGGAGCTGGTGAGTTCACTCTTCTGACTAGTTTCCAGGTTCCAAGTGATTAATTTGGTTAGTTTTCGATGATTGTGGTTTCCATTCTGCCTGCCTTCTGATGGAGGGCAGAGGCTTGTGGAAGCTTCCTGATGGGAAGGACTGGCTTTGGAGGGATCTGGGTTTTGCTCTGATGGACATGGCCATGCTCAGTAAATCTTTAATCCAATTTTCTGTTGACTGGTGGGGCTGTGTTCCCTCCCACAGGAGGAGTGGTGGTGACCTCCCTCGAAAGGATTGTTGTATTCAGTGCCCCTGGTCACATGGCAGGCCACTGTCAACCCAGGCCTCTGTGGGAGACCCCTAGACACTCACAGGTGTGTCTGGCTCAGTCTCTTGTGGGGTCCCTGCTCCTCTCTCCTGGGTCCTGGTGCGCACAAGGCTTTATTTGTGCTCTCTAAGAGTCTGTTTCCCCAGGCCTGTGATCTGTAATTAAATCCCACTGGCCTTCAAAGTCAAGGCCTTCAAAGACTAGGGGTTCTCAGTCCCTTTGCCAGATCTTCATGTTGGGAAATCTGTTGTGAGCTCTAGAACTTTTGCAAAAGTGTGAGAACTTCTTTGGTATAATTGTTCTCCAGTTTGTGGGTTGTCTGCTATGTGGCTCTGTGGTGGGTCTTACAATCTATGCCCCCCAGGTCTGCTGTAGCGAGAGCCCCTGCCCCTGTGGCAGGCCACTGCTTACCCATACCTCCCTAGGAGACAGTCAAACACTCAAAGGCAGGTCTGGCTCAGTCTACTCTGGGGTCCCTGGGTCCTGGTGCACACAAGGTTTTGTCTAAGTCCTCTGAGCATCTCTGGTGGGTATGGGGCTTGATTCTAAATGTGATTTCACCCTCCTACCATCCTGTTGGGATTTCTCCTTTGCCCTTGGACATGGGTATCATTTTTTTGGTGAGATCCAACATTCTCCTTAATGGCGGCATCCATATACTCCAGTTGCTGAGGCCTCCATGGGTCGTGTAGGTGGGCATGGGGAGAGGTTCACTGCTGCTTCAAGGCCTGAGACTGGCCAGAGGCAGCCATAGGGATGGCCCTGGAGCTCTACAGACACAGCCCTCAATCTCTTCTGGGCCCCCCTGGCTCACCTGCCAGCCTGAGGCCAGAGAGCCTGGGGAGCAGATCACAATCTGTCTCTCATCACACTCTCTGCTACAGGGACCACATACACACACAGACACACACAGACACACACACAGGCACACACACACACACACACACACACACACACACCCATCCTAACATCTATCAGAAAAAAACAGTAGTCCTTCCCCAAACCCTTCTCATGGATCTGGTTGGCAAACAGGATTGTCCAAAAGCAGCCCTTCATCTCTCCCTGCCAGCCAAGAGAACAATGCTGGTGTCTGAGCCACAGACTTGGCTCTTAAAAGTTACTCTTTAAACTACGCTATAGTCAGAGAAACAATCAGACCCACCAAAGCCTCAGAAAGTGGCAGGAACCATTCAGAGATGGCATCTTCCTTTTCCTTTTCATGTCAGCAGCTCCTGTTGCATTATCCCCCTTTAAAAGGAATAATAGAGACCCCGACTTTCAGTGCTACGATTATCATCACAGACCCTACTGTGTGAGCCATAATTAATGGGGATGCCAACTGCCAACTAACCAGAAAACCTCCAGCATCATAAATCTGTCCCCTGCCTTCTCATGAGAACTGATGGATGAGGGATTCAGCTTAAATATTCAACAAACAATAATTCAAATACCTATCCAACCATTTACAAGTTGGCATGTTTATAAATATAAGAGTTACACTTTCTTGCATTTTACATGAACTGTACTTAGGGTTGAATGGAGGGGCTAGAAATACCCCCTATTTTATGGGAAAGAATCTAGGGGAGGAGACGGAATTAGCCTCCCAGTCTTGGTTCAACTTGAATCTACGAAACTTCCAGCTACTATCATGTACCCTTGTGTCATGCCCTTACCTCACTGGTAAGCAAATTAACCACAGATAATGTGTTAGAAGGCCCAGCTGTGCAGCTGGAGTAAGATGCCAGAGCCTGATCGCCTTTCCATCAGCAGCTCCAAGGATGAAACCTAACACACAGCCGACAGTACAATGAATTATTAACTTTGAGCCTCTACGATCTCTCTGTTGCTTGGATGGGTCGTCTCTCTGGCTGTAATTCAACCTGCTTCCCCCTTCCCCACTTCCCAACAGACAACCAGGAAGGAGGCCCAACTCTGGGAAGACATTCTAGCCCAGTAGCCGGGGGTTGTGAGCCGTGAATGTCTGGATGCTGGATGCTGTTTGAATTTAACTGTTTTGAATGAATAAAGTCTAAGTCAGCATTGACAGCAGTGATTTATCTGCACTTCACAATTATTGAATTTAGATGCTCCATTCACTGGGTGATTTATTAAACTGCTCTCCCCTCCGAGGGAGAATCAAAGTGCCTCCTTGGGCCTTAATGGATAGACACTTTGGAGGCACTTAGGGAAGCCATTGTTGATAAGACTTACTACCTAAAAGAGCACCCTGGCTCATGTTGTCTCTGCACGGAAATAACCTCCATTATTTGTGTTTCCTTCACAGTCAATAACTCATCCTTTCCAAAGAAGGGTGGGGCTCTTGGCAAATACCCCTGATGCTGTAGGAGTTGAAGTGTCACATCTGAACAATGAGTTGCCTGCCACGTTCACCTCCTTGCGCCCACACCTCCCACCTGTGTAACCCTAGGTCCCTCCAGGTTGAAGAGAGATTCACAACTCTGGCCACCACCTGCCAGCTCTCCTTGATCACAGGTTCTACCGCCCTGTGTTTGCCCCTCAGAACAATTCCAGTTAGGACCTTGACTATTTTCCTCTTCTCAAAGCAATGCAGATACTGAAACACATCAGTGGGAATGGAGAGGAGGGAGGGGCCATGAAACAAGTCGAATCCAGGTTTGGAACGCCCACTACCCTCATGATTGAAAAGGGCGTTGGCATCTCTGCACCACCAGCCATGGACGATTCCAAGAGGTAAACGACCTGGTAATGAAATGAACCCCAGTCAGCAGCATATCTGGTGTGGCATCTTGGTCATCTTTCTTTTACTCTGGGAAAACAAAATTAGCCTTTGGGGCAGAAAAGGGCTAAACAATGAAAGTCAAGTTCTCCCTGCAGAGGTCCCAGTTCTAGGTCTGTCTCCGATTCAGGTTTCAAGGGCAGAGGTCAGTTATTTTGAAAGAAGACAAAGGAAAAGCAAAGCTGATCCAAGACAATGATTAATAAACATCAGAAAGCACAATATGTTTGAATAGAAGAAACTTGTATAAAAGATAGTAATGGTAACTCACACGTGAACAGTTTGTGATCATTGCAAAGCATATTCACAATCATTTTCATGGAGTAGGGCAGGACTGATCCGAAGGACAATAAGGAGATGGACTCTGATGTGGGAGGAGGGAAAGACCTAAAATGTAATTGTTAGAAACAAACTAAGTTATAAATACATTTAGGAAAAAGTGGGCTAGTCAGGAAGACCTTATGGAGAACATCTGCGGTACCACAGATCTGCGGTTTCTCTCCCTGACAGGAAGGAGTCAGTATGGATCATAAATCTTACGGCTACACATCCAAGTTTTCGGTCTGTTTTTTTACCCATTGGTGTTGCTGCCCAGATGGAGCCTCAGGCAGAATTTCCTCCTCACCTGTGTACCTTGGCTTGGGTTGAGAGCAATTGTAATGGCTGTGCTTTTTCTTGCTCAGGAAATGTGGGCCTGCTTGGAGCAGAGTGACTGTAGCAGAGCAAGGAGCCAGGCTTTTCATTGGAGGCTCATAATCATTCTGGGAAGTAAATATTATTCGTTCTATCTTTAAAACAAGCCAGCAGAGGCACAGAGGGGCTGAGTATACCCATCTCAGAGTTACACATTCGTATCATTTCTTACAGAGCAGAGACTCAAGTCTGTATGTCTCAATCTCTCCCTCACCCCAGCTCTTGTTTTCTACAAAGAAGAGAATTAGGAGTTGGTGGCAAAAGAAGGCCATGTAGGTGGGACCTAGGGCTCCTGTGTCTAAATTAACCAGAACCTTCTCTCTTTTGCATACTATAGTTCCAAGTAAAATCATAGGGTAAAGACTTTGGGCTTCTCAAATACCATTGACTACTACTATTATAGACAAACTAACTTTCTTTTTACTGATAACTGGATATGAAGATGAAATGAAAAATCTGAATGGCTCTTATATGTTAGCTATTTTTCACATAAATAATCCTTTCATTAACCCAATGCTAACAGAAACTGAATCAACAGACTACTGAACCTTGTATATAGTAAGGTTTCAGAAATATTGATTAAACTGAATTGAAAGTCTGACATACACTGGCAGCTGTTGTTAATGAATAAAGGCCCTGCTTGCCTCTCTTAGGGTCAGCAAAAGCCAGATGCTTACCTGGAATTCAGGATGAGGCAAGAGTAGGCCAGATGTAACTTGCTCCTTCTTGAAGGACAGAAACTTTTCAGCGTTTTGGCAATTATTATTGAGAAACCACCCAGGGAGAAGGTAGTTTTAAACACAATTAGGATTCTATTTTAAGGAGAAATCAGAAACTGCCCATTTAACGCTAATGTTTGATCTACTGTGAAACAGAAGAGGGAGAAGCTATTACAAATTTGCTAATACCATCAAAACTTATAAAGTGATAAAATGAAGTGACATGAAGAAAAGGCAGTCACCCCAAGCATGAAGCAGGCTAATAGCTGTGAATATAGAAGAGAGCAGAGAATTATTCTGAAAACCAGTGAAATAGATCACAGTGTTTTATGACTGCTCTGCATGGTGACCCGAGGACACTCCTGGTTCTTGACCAGTTAGAAGGATCTCCAAAGAGGACGCATACTCCAGGGGTCTAGCACAGTGATTGGAATTGCTGTTTGTATTTATTTCATTTCTTCTTTTAAAATGACTATTTTTGTGTGATTCTTTAATATTGCCCATGTATTAGTACAGAGAACTTCTCTGGTAGCTCAGTGGTAAAGAACCCTCCTGCCAATGCAGGAGACTCAGGTTTGATCCCTGGATGGGGAAGATCCTCTGGAGGAGGAAATGGTAACCTATACCAGTATTCTTGCCTGGACAACTCCATGAATAGAGGAGCCTGCAGTCCATGGGGTCGCAAAAGAGTCAGACACTACTGAGCAACTAACCAACAACAACACAAATATAATCTTAAATAAACATACAGCTATCTCCACTACCCAACACTTGTTGTCAGAATGTTGGATCCAAATCAATTCAAATGAATTTCAGGATAAATTTTTTTGCTATCTAAACTCTTACCACTTGCTCTTGGAATCTTGAGGGGCCAAACTGACTTGGAAAACTGGTACTCACTATTCAAATACACTCTCCCAACTCAGGAGCTGACATAACAGGATAGTGAAGGATAGATGTGTGTAATCATGGAGGTGCCAAAGGTGGTTTGTGGCTGTTGTTGTTTTAATGTTTTTTGAATTTTTTTAAAATTTAAATTTATTTTTAATTGGAGAGTAATTGCTTTACAATACTGTGTTGGTTTCTGTCCTATGTCAACAGGTATAATGTATGTTCCCTCCTTCTTGAACCTCCCTCCCACATCCTGCCCGATCACACCCCTCTAGGTTTTTATTTACTCAGTTTTTAATGGCACCTCGAAGCATACAAGATTTTAGTTCCCTGACCAGGGATCGAATCCCTGCCCCCTGCAATGGAAGTGCAGGTTCTTAACCACTGGACTACCGGGAGCTGTCAGGATGCCCCCTTTCTCGAATGACAAGGTCATGAGACTAAGAAAGAAATTGCAAAGCTGACTTTCTTTATCAGGGCATCCCAGGCAAGGCCCCTGCAGGTATTTTTCTTGGGAAGTTCTGTTTATGCTCATCTGTTTATGTTTTAGCTCATCTCAGGTCAGTCCCAGTTAGAAAGAATTCATCCTGAGATAATTCTCTCAGACCTTATTTCCCTCAGGGGATTGGGGAAGGCAGATTCCCTTCCCCAAGGACAAAGGAGGAATAAGGGACATTTAAATAGATTACTACACCTCCTACT
Source organism: Antilocapra americana (assembly GCA_007570785.1). NCBI lineage: Eukaryota > Metazoa > Chordata > Mammalia > Artiodactyla > Antilocapridae > Antilocapra > Antilocapra americana. Next base: position 1,667,261 of record ML664246.1, on the reverse strand, counting down.
CATTTCTGGGGAGTTTAACCAAGAGTTCTCTGGGGGTCATGGCAAGGCCACCACCAGAAGGTCTTGTACTTGGGTCACCTTTCCACATCCCACTCCCCCGACCACTCCACAGAGGAGGCTCCCTTCCTTGAAGAAACCAGGCTGGAATGGGACTTAGGAATGCTCATAACTGTGGCCAGCATAGTTGGAGACATTGTCTGTTTTAGGATAATGTAGACATAGGAATTCATTATAGTAGTTATAAGGTTAATAGGGTTTTATTGCTAAAGCAGTGCTGCTAGACTGTCTCTTAGTCCTCTTTCCTCTTTCCAAACTGTCTCTTTGTCCTCCTTTCTCTTTCCTTGTAAGAACTGGAATAGGTTAATAGAATAAAACAGTTTCAAGCTTAAGCCCTTCCCTCTAGCTTCTACATAGTTGCACCTAATGAGAGAAATGTAACCTTCCTACTTAGATTGATGTACTTATCATGACTGAATGAAGTATGCTGAAGACATTCAAATGGTAAACATACTATTGTTAAATCTAACTATGCAGAAATCCGACTTTTGCAAGGAAAATGAGCTTAATGTTAAAATTGTTGATGTAGGCAGAAAACAAAAGATTGTATAGAATAATTGTGATGTAATGGGGATTCTTTTGACTATAAAACTGTAAACCAACAACAATAACTAGAAAGACTGCTCCATCACCACACTGACTCAGCTCAGTATTTCGCCAACACCACTCATCCCTCAAGACCCCCGGACCTGCCGGGGCTGGACCCTGGCACTGGACCACCAAGGAAGCCCCTGTTTTTAACTAAGATGCACTGTCAGTGGAATTTAGGAAACGGCCACATTGATAGGTCTGATATTGAGTCACAGGCTGGACTTGCAAGACCCTGGGTCATCTAACAGCTCCAGACCAAGCAAAATGCTGCTTTTGTGTTCCTGTCTAGAGTGAAGTTGCATCTTTCTTGAAAATTAGATTCTGATACATGTATAAGGCAAAAATGTAATGTCATAAAAATTTCCCTTAAAAATCTCTGAGAAAAATACTATGTTGGAGGTTGATGAACCATCTTTTGGTAAGTCCATGATGGGCAGGTTTTTTTGGTTTGTTTTTCTTTTCAGTTTGGGGAAAAATAAATCACCATTTCTTGATTGAATCCTCATAAAGATATTAGACTGCACTTTGAGGCCATGTGGTACCAGAAATTCACATCTTTAAATATCAGAATCAAACTCAGTGCAGCATAAGAGCCCATGGGGAAGACAGATCCCCTGAGAAAGAGCCAATTCCAGTCCCCGCCTCTCATGCTCCTTACAGGCAGATGTGTTGAGTGGACTGAGAGTAGATTCTGCACCCTCTCCACCAACTCCCGGAGCAGAAGTCAACTGAGTCAGGTGGTGGTTGCCTAACTCTACATCTATACTTAAAACAATTGAATTGTTTACTTTAAATGAGTGAATTGCATAGTATATAAATCAAGTCTCAATAAAGCGACCCCATGGACTCTAGCCTGCCAGGCTCTTCTGTCCATAGGGATTTTCCAGGGAAGAATACTGGAATGGGTTGCCATACCCTCCAAGAGATGAATTCAGTACCACTTCCCGCCCCAGGCTCTTCTCCCAGGCCCCACACTTCAGAGATCCCTGTCTTTGGTTCTCCTATAACTGTACCCTCCCCACAGGTTGACTGTCCATCAGGCCAAGGGAACAAGTCCATGAAGATCCTTCACTGCCCCTTGTAGGCCATTCTGTTGGTACTCAGCACCCTGAAATTCCTACACAAATGGCTCCAGTTTGCTTTTATGGCTTGTAGAATCTCTTCGCCTGTCCCCCTCCCAGTGATGAGAACAGGCTTTGTCACAGGTGTGCCTACTCATAATTTTGAGAGTATAATCTAGGGACTACTCTTTGCATTTGGGTGGGCATATAGACAGAGCTTGAACATGGAGGTTGGGCTTTCCAGGCATGTGCATAAGATTCCTCACAGTGCAGGAGGTAGGAAAAGAAGGGGGTTAGCCTTGATTCAAGGGCACTTATTTCTACTCTTATTCCCATATCCTCATATGTTGGAACATAGCAGCAATGAGGAACAGTCCCAAAATCAGAATAAGTATCAGCCTACCAGACTTTTCCCAATGTAAGTACACTTCTTCTTTCTCAGAAATCCCCAAACAGTGATGGCTAACGTGCACTAAATGTTAGGCTCTTTCTTTAATATATTTAACCAGCATTATCTCATTTCTTTTCTTTTTTTTTAATATTTTTTGATGTGGACCATTTTTAAAGCTGTAATGAATTTGTTACAATATTGCTTCCATTTTATGTTTGTGCCAGGTTTTTTGGCCCCGAGGCATGTGTGATCCAGCTTCCCGACTGGACACCGAACCCGTGCTTCTTGCGTTGGAAGGTGAACTCTTACCACTGGGCTGCCAAGGAGTCCCTCTCATTTATTTCTTACAGTGAGGTGGATGCTGTTTTCACCCAATTTTCCCTAATGAGAACACTGGAGCTTTCAATGGTTAAGAAAATAGTCAAGTCAGAATCTGGTAACAGGACAATCTCACAAAATCCCACCAAGCCATTCTGTCTCCCTAGGAATGCCTAACTCATAGATGAGATTGTGTGAACGAGAAACAGGCCTTTGTTTTTTTTTTTTTTTTAGCATCTAACAATTCTGAGAGTGATACAAAAAGGAAAAACATGTATATCTTCCAACAGAATAGTTGACCAAGTTTCTTTTATTTGAACAAGACCAGATAACGCAGGACATGCATAAGTATTTTAATATGACTCACACTGGCAGAGGACATTTTCATTTTTCTCTGCAGCCTGAAGCAATAGGTTGTCAGTTATTCTTCCTAAGATTAATCTTTCTGCATCAGAGATATGGAGATTAAGAGTTCAGGGCATGATGACTTATGTACACATGAATATGATTTTCTATATGTTACTAAAAAAATTTGGTTCACAAAGCATTCCTTCCCTCTGAAACCTCAGTGCCATAGTTACTTGAAACTTATTGATCTGCTCAGGGGTGGTTTTCTTGAGGCTGCAAGCAGGACCTCCACATTTACCAGCCCAAAGTGGTTTTAGAAGAGCTGGCTCATCCTGTGTGGACACAACTAAAAACAATTGATAATGAATGAATACTTGTGAGCATATCCCATTATTAGGTGGCACCCCCATTCTACAGATGGGGAAACTAAGTCTGAAAGAAATGGCATAAATTTTCTAAAGTGGTAGGTGAGGGTCAGAAATCAAATCAGTCCCCTGATGCCCCTTGGCTTATTGGAGTCTGGCATTTTCACAGATATAAGGCACTGTCATTCTCTCAAATGTGTGACTTTTGTCTTAACCTAGAGAATTGTATTGAGTTGTGAGAGTTAGACCATAAAGAAGGCTGGACATCAAAAAATTGATGCTTTCCAAGTGTGGTGCTAAAGAAGACTCTTGAGAGTCCCTTGGACAATAAGGAGATCAAACCAGTGAATCCAAAGGAAATCAACCCTGAATATTCATTGAAAGGACTAACAATGAAGCTGAAGCTCCAATACTTTGGTCACCTTATGCTAAGAGCCAACTCATGGGAAAAGACCCTGATGCTGGGAAAGATTGAAAGCAGGAGGAAAAGAGGGTAACGGAGGATGAGATAGTTGGATGGCATCACAACTCAATGGACATGAGTTTTGGCAGACTCCAGAAGATGGTTAAGGACAGGGAAGACTGGAGTGCTGCAGTCCATGGGGTTGCAGAGAGTTGGACACAACTGAGCAGCTGAACAATAAGAGAATTGTATAGGAATAAAAACCATATTTGCAGATGATTCCCCAGCCTCCACTTCCCCATCTTCTCCCAGAAATAGCACCAGGATCTTGGTGCAGAGAGCAGCTCCTTCCTGGGCTGAGATGCCCTCTCTTGGAGCGGAGATCACTTCCTTCTCATCTCCAGAGGGGGCTCTGGTTGGCTTCAGTAGTTCAGCTCATCTCACTGTGATCCACCAGGATCTTCAGGACAGGCATGGGACCCAGTCTGCCTGGTGAGATGTGAGGAGACAGCTGTGGGGACTTCCAGGAAAGAATTCAAATTTCTTTTTTCATCTACAGTAACAACTGGAAGAGACCAGTCTTCCTCCTTTGGAGCATATACTGTATGAAGGGAGGCCTGAAAACACTGTTGTCATTCTTGCTACCACAGAGGAGGCAGCTAGGGAAAGAGGGGAAGTGAAGGGGAGCTAACCCACAGAAGAGGGCAGAGTGGAGGGAATGGCAGAGAATTGGAGATGAAGCCATTACAGTGTGACCCCTAGATCATCTCACACCTAAACATATCACTTTTGCTTAATTTTGATTGAGTTGATATAGTGGGGTTTATCTGGGATCACGAAGAGTCAGACACAACTGAGTGACTTCACTTTCACTTTTCACTTTCATGCATTGGAGAAGGAAATGGCAACCCACTCCAGTGTTCTTGCCTGGAGAAGCCCAGGGATGGGGGAGCCTGGTGGGCTGCTGTCTATGGGGTCACACAGAGTCGGACACGACTGAAGCGACTTAGCAGCAGCAGCAGCAGCATCTTCACTTTGAATATGAGAAACTGAGGCTCAGAAAGACTGAATAACTTATCAGGTCCCCATAGTTAGAAAGGATGGAAATAATGTTCCTTTACCTCAAGTCTATGACTTCTTCAATGGTTTAAAAGATGATTTTCCCAAACTTGGGTCAAGCCATAGTTTTTTCCTCTTTACCCAAGAAAAAAAACAGACAACCACTCCAATGAAGATTTATAGAGAAAAGCCCAGAAGACATTGAAAAGAACAATAAGGCCATTGTAACAGAAAGAGCTGTACTAAAGCCAACAGAATCAACAGAAATGGGAATGGCCAATCTTGGGTGTTCAGAACAAGTACTAAAATAAATGTTGATTGATTTGTTAGAAACCAGGGAGGCTATTTTTTCAAATAATTAGTTGGGACCTCAAAATATTTTCATTAAGATGCCAAAATCTGTGGAACAAAAATAAGAAATGTAATAAAAAATAAAGCATAAAATATTAACTTTCGGTTAGACCTTAGACATCATTTTATCCTACTTCCCACTATTGAAGAAGTTCCTTTTACCACATTCCTAACAGATGGCCATTCTGCCTCTATTTGAATACCTTCATTGATGGAGAGCTCACTGTCTCATAAGATAGCCAGTTTTGTGTTAAATTACACTGTACTCTGATTTAATTAATGAAAAATTAAAGATACAGATAAGCAAAACCAGAAAGTTTACAGGATAACATTTTGTATTCTTTTGACTTATTTATTATATTTTAACTTTTTTTCTTCTCAGTATTTCCTGTTATTTTATAAACTTTCCTCTGATTTGGCAAACAGCGTATATGTTCTATGTATTCTACACTGGAAGAGGAATGGCCAAGCAGAGAATAAAGGAAAATCAGGACATAACTGATAGATTTAGGGATTTAGATATAAAGAAAGACTATCCTACCTTCAGAGCAAATAGCATCATCAACAACAAAAAGATTCTCCAGACTGGAGAAGGTAAGAAAGTCACAGAAGAAACACAGAGAGCTTAGACATAGTAGTGTGACTGCATCCCTCCCACACCCATCTTAGGTCAAGCTCTGAGTGAGAGAAGATAGCAGAAATTCCAGACAGGCTTCAGAAGGTCAAGAGACTTCACTCCTGTGAGGAGCATCTATGAATCGGGGAGATACACCAGAGTAGAAATAGCCCTGTGGATTATCTAGGGGTACAACTCTGCCATGGACCTGCAGACTTTCCCACAGCTCAGCATGGTAAGGGGGTAGGCTCTTGTTGATGGGAGGAAGTGGATTCCATGGTGACCAGCATGGGCTCATGACACAAGATCACATAAGTGCTAAGTCACTTCAGTCATGTCCAACTCTTTGCATTTCCATGGACTATAGCCCACCAGGTTCCTCTGCCCAAGGGATTCTCCAGGCAAGAATATTAGAGTGGATTGCCATGCCGTCCTCCAGGAGATCTTCCCAACCCAGGGATGGAACCCTCGTCTTCTGCACTGGCAGGTCGATTCTTTACAGCTGAGCCACGAGGGAAGCCCATAAGATCACAGAGAGATGACAACGTCTCAGTGAGCCAAGGGAAGTGAACAATGACCAAGGGTCAGAGTCCCCCTACCTGTCTGCCTTTCTGGGATTTTGATGGAAGCCTTAACAGGAAGCGTTCCCTCTCTCCACCACCTCCGCCCCTCCTAGAGTGAGGGCACATGACCTATGGTCTCTAATTGAATGCTTCTACCCAAAAGTTTGACTCTTGAGTGAGTGAAGCAAAGACAAGGGATGATGAGACCAGCCACAGGAAGGCTCTGTTACTGGTTATAGCTACATCCTGGCCGATTTCTCCAGGTGCCTAGCCTTGCTTGGTTCCCAACAGTTTTCCAAACTTTGAGTTATCCAATGTCTTCTAATGAATTTTTTTAAAGGAAAGTTAGTCAGACTCTGTTTCTGTTCTTGCAGTTTCCTAATACAGAGATCTGTTCCAAGGAATTTGCAGCAAGCTCTTCATATCAAAAGGGCTTTAAGGCAACAGTCTGGGGTCAGGCTTCCCTGGTGGCTCAGCGGTAAAGAGTCCAGCTGCCAAAGCACAGGACATGGGTCCAGTCCCTGGTTTAGGAAGATCCCACGTGCTGCAGGCGGACTAAACCCCTGGGCCGAGAGTGAGCCTGTGCTCTAGAGCCTTGAAGCCACAGTTAATGAGCTCGTGTGCCACAGCTACTGAAGCCTGCTTGCCCGAGAACCCATGCTCTGCAACAAGAGCAGCCACCAAGATGAGAAGCTTACACACCACAACTAGCAGCCCTTGCCTGCTTCAAGTAGAGAAAAATCTGCACAGCAACAAAGATCCAGCACAGCCAAAAAAAAAAAAAAAAAACAAACAGAAAAATATCTGTGGTTGATTACATTGCCTCAGTGGGGAGTTGATGACAATGATCATCTTTCTAGGATTCAGAAAATAGGAAACTAAGCCCATGGTTCATGGCGGCCAATCTTAATTATTACCTGTGGTCATTTGAATGAAGGGCTCAAAAAAAGCAAGGTTTTAAGACCATGGTCTTGAAACAGTGTACAAGACAGGAGGACTTCGAGAATCTAGGATGGAGTGGCTGCTTCTACTGGCTGTGGTTAGTTTATTAAAAGAGGACAAGTTTAAGTAACCCCCAAAATTCTCATTTAAGATATATATTAAACCCAGCAACGTATTATGGCAGTGCTAAATAAACATCCAGCTGCTAAAAGCCACATATATGAGAGATTGGAAAACAAATTTAAAGTGAGATCTGAGGTTTGTAGAATTATATCAACTGAGTTCTTAGCTTTGTCATGCCTCTCAGAAGAAAGTTAAAGCATGGATGGAATGAGGATGTAGGAAAGACACAGAGTACTCAGCTCAGAGAATAGCAGCTCTTCTTTTTTTTGATTCTTTTTGGTTTTTGCTCAAAGACACTAGAACTCCCTTACTCATTAGAGTTACACTGATAGAAGGAGTCTATTTTTATGATCTGCCTTACAGGAACCCTCCCTTGTGTTCAGGATCAGAGCTAGAATTCCCACTGGGGAGGTGAGTGGTAAAAAGTCAAAGGCATATAACAAGTAACTTGCAAAACTTTGCTAATTTACACCTTCAAGGATCTGGGGAGTATGTGTGGGAATGAACTCTGTAGACTCTTGACTAAGGACAGAAGAACATAATTTCATACCAAGTTGAAGTCATTAATGTGGATGCACTCAGCAGAGACTCCAGATTCTGCTGCAAGTTTGAACAGCTGGGAGTAGATACCATTGTTTGTTCAGTTGGTTGACAGAAATCTGGACTCAGTGGTGGCCAACACTAAACAGAGTTGAGATGTCATAAATTCCTTGATATCAACTAAAGGAAAGAATTCAAAGACTTTGAGAGATAGAAAGGCTGGAGGGAATTTATCATGAATGACTTACCCGCTCACTCTCTAACTATGTCTCCCAGGAGAGTGCAAAGGACATTCCTTTTGCCAAAGTCTTGAGAAATTCCTCGATGAGGGGCACACCAGCATCTTTGCCATAGCCATTGCTATCTTTAAGCCTGGGGCTACGGATGGGAGCCTCGATTTACATGGGGTCCCTGGATTCAGCGAGGGTGGAAGGAAGCCAGGGCAGCAGAGGCCATGCAGTAGCTTGTCAATAGCAGAAGTGGAAGCCAAAGAGAGACTCCTCTTGTCCTCTCCCTGAGGATATATAGCTTTAATTAAGCCAATGAGATTTTTCCAACCCAGAGCTCTGAATCTTTTATCAGATGTTTCTTTTGCAAATATTTTCTTCCAGTCTGTGCCTTGCTTTCTCATTCTTTCAACATTGTCTTTTGCAGAGCAGAAGTTTTTAATTTTAATGAAGTCCAGTTTATCAATTATTTCTTTCATGGATCATGCTTTTGCTGTCGTATCTAAAAAGTCATCACCAATGCCAAGGTCATCTAGGTTTTCTCTTGTGTTATCTTCTAGAAGTTTTGCACTTTGCATTTAGGTTTATGATTCACTTTGTGTTAATTTTTGTGAAGGGCAAAAGGTCCGTGTAAAGATTCGCTTTTTTTCATGTGGATGTAAAGTTGTTTCAACACCATTTGTTGAAAAAACTATCTTTGTTCCATTGTATTGCCTTTGCTCCTTTGTCAAAGGTCAGTTGACTGTATTTATGTGGATCTATTTCTGGGCTCTCTATTCTGTCCCACTGATCTATTTGTCTGTTCTTTCACAAATGCCACACTGTCTTGATTACTATAGATTTATAGAAAGTCTTGAAGTCCGGTACTGCCAGTCCTTCAACTTTGTTCTCCTTCAATATGCAGAGCCCCAAATCTCAAGCAAGTAAAACAGAAATGATGGATGGTGAGGCTGTATTTGAGAACCTTAGCATAAACATCCAACTACTCAACCCTACTTCACATGACTTGATAATTTACAAAGCGGAAGATGATCAACTCTTAGTTATCCCTCCAATTTTATCTTTGCTCCCTCACCATCTGCTAGGCTGGGTGGCCACATTGACCATGTGTAAGTTCCTTAACCTTGTCCAGATTTCCCTCTCCTTACAGCTTTCATGCCTGCTATTTCCTCTGCTTAGAGTAGTTTTCCAGCTATGGCCTGGCTAACCTCCTCATCCTTCAGGTTTCAGATACAATAATCCCTGGTTGCTTGGTGGTGGTAAAGAATCCACCTGCCAATGCAGGAGACACCAATTTGATTCCTAGGCTGGGTAGATCCCCTAGAGTAGGAAATGGCAACCCATTCCCAGATTCTTGGGCTTCTCAAGTGGCACCAGTGGTAAAGAACCCACCTGAGAATGGAGGAGACTTTAGAGATGCAGGTTCGATCCCTGGTTTGGGATCCTTTGCAGTAGAATGGCAATCTACTCCAGTATTCTTGCCTGGAGAATCCCATGGACAGAAGAGTCTGGTGGGCTCCAGTCCATGGAGTTGCATAGAGTTGGATGTGACTGAAGCGACTTAGCATGCAACCCTTTTCTATTAGGTCTTTCCTACTTTATACTCTTCTCTTTATTTTTCTCTATAGCTCTTATCAGAATGTTAGTTACATTTTAATTTATGTATGTTTTCAGTAATGTCTGTCTGTTCAAGAAATGTTTTAGGTTTCATGAAGGGAGAAGTCATTTTTGCTTTGTTCCTTGCTATGTTTGAAGCTGCTGACTTCTGAAGAGAATGGGCTAATGGAGAGATGGTGTTCAAAACTTATTTGC